>JAUKWC010009884.1:0-20019 GCA_032356245.1 Endocladia muricata | reverse complement strand
CACTGGACTAACTCGTCGCAGTTAGATATAGTTGTAGAAATTTTTCTACTTGAACGCGAAAGGAGCACAAGGTGGGCCGTAGAGGTACTACACATTTTAAATATGATAAAAAATCGAAGGTTTAATTTATTTATTGCAGTCATGATTTTGACCTCATATGAGGCAAAACCCACTGTCCAATAGACACTAGTGTCTATTGGACATGGGATTTTGCCTCATATGAGGCCAACTGACCACTGAGAAAGTATGTACATTATATAATACGCATGACGAATATGCTACATGTTATACGTGTAATTTACATCACCCCTTCTACAACTTCAAAATAAAAGGTTACAAACGCCATTGCACCCAAACTCTGACAGCGCAGAAAGTCCGCCGAGTTTTTCTGCTGCTCCACTCTGTCTGGACAGAGCACTCAAAGAGCTTCAAGTAGGTATCAAGAACAGCAAAAGTGGAGGTCTCCTTGACCCTTCGATACCTCCGCGAAATTTGACCTCATTTGAAGCCAAATGTCCAATAAACACTCTAGTATCTGACTAGAGGATACCAAACGGATATCAGAACAGGCAAAGCATTACGACCTGGCAGAGAAGCCCCATTTTACAGTAAAAGTACAGTACATGAGAAGGGCCTGTGAATTTGGAGAAGGTTAGGTTGCTGACAGTCGAACAGTTCAAAGTACGACTGTAAGACACCGCAAATAGAGGACAAGGCCACTGTAAAGTTGAAGCTAATGTTAAACTGAAAGTGGCGCGAATGGGCGAGGGCGGCAAGGCGTCTCCCGCGTTGAGCCATTGCACGTGCCGTTCTTCTGCGGCGACCTGTCGTCAAAGTCCCCATCTCCTAAAAATCATTATGTACAGATCCGATCCTCCACCAAAGCAGTCCATCACGCCGCCGGCCATCCACACGCCCAAAGTGTCTGCTGGCAACAGTGTGCGCCTTCACACACATGCCACCTTCGTTTTCCCTAGATGAACAACTGCCCAGCACTTGCGTCTCCCTTCTGTTTTCTCACCCCACTTTGAGCAAGTCTGCGGTGCTCAACGCGCCAACCCCCGTGCAGTGCAGCAAAGCGCATTCATTTCCACGTTTGCGCAAGTGCAGTTAGCGTTCGTTTTTGTGTGCGGTTGGATTTCTCATGGAGTCAGTCGAGGAGAAAGGATGGGATGATTTCAACGACGACATCAGCGACTACAATCGCGTATCAGATGAGGGGCCTCCCGCTGGAGTTATTTTCGACATTGCCCCCCCTGCCCCGCAGCGTCCTGAAAATCCTCGTTCCACCGTGTATGCCGCCGCTCTTTCGCATTCGGGTGCCTTGCGTCGCGTCTCTCTTGACCCGGAGCTTGCCGCGCGCTCGATGCCGACCGCTTGGGTTGAGGACGATGATCCTGCGGACTTGTCGCATGTCAAAGTGTGTAGCAATTCCTTGCTGATTCCGGTCCCGTTCGATGACCACTGCGTTTTGACGGCGTTTGAGAGGGATTTGGACCGTGTTGAGTCGAAATTTCGTGCGGGTAGAAAGGACAAATCCATAGGCGGTGAGCTTGGCTCCATTGTTATCAAGAGAAAAGTCGTCAAGGGACGCAAGACGGGGCCGCGTGCGCCGCTTGCCGATGGGGCCACAAATGGTTCACTGAAGCGACCAGCGTCTGGAGGGCTGTCTGTAGAGAAATCAGCAAAGAAAGCGAAGGAGGTCGAGAAGCCAAAGCCAAAACCGATAGATTATACTCTTCCGTACCGCACCGCGATTAAGAGCAGTGAAATAGCAAAGTCTGTCAAAGCACGCGCCAATTTTGTCGGAACCCAGATGCGAATGGCAAAGGGTATTGCGGCTGCGTGTGCACGTGAGTCGCGAAAGTCTGCGTTTCCTGGCGTCCGCATTATTGATGATGCCCACCGTCGGGCTCGCAGAATTCTGCGCGACGTCCTTGCGTATTGGAAGAAAGAAGATAAGGAGAGGCAAGAAGAACGAAAGAAGCTTATGGCGAGAGCCGAAGAGCACAGGAAATTGGAGGCAGACGAGAGAGAAACGCAAAGACAAAAAAACAAGCTAAAATTTCTGCTAGGACAGTCGGAAGCTTTCTCAACCTTTTTGAAGAAGAAGACAAAAGCTACAGACGAAGCAGGAAACGCGGACAAGAAGACTGCAACCAAGGGTGATGAAAAGAAGCCATCCGCAGACATTAATGACATCAAAGGGACGGAGGACGATGATGAGTTACGGCGCATATCGGAAGCTAGGGCTGCCGAGTTGGTCAGAGCTCATCAAGCACGCATTAAACGCTTTGACACCGAAACAATGAAGAAGAAGAGTGTTTCCGACGAAGCGTCTGCGAAAGCTGCCGCGAATCGCGCTGCTGCCAGAGAAGCACTAGACGGTATGAATGGTGTTACGGAGGAAGAACGTGATGCGATAAAAGTTGATGATGATAACAAGGATCACGGAGCTAAGCAACAGATAATGGCCGACGACACTCGTTTGGCTGGTTCCGAGAAGCCTGAGGTGGCCGCAGTCCGTCAACCTTCCATATTGAACTGCAAGATGAAAGACTATCAACTCCGCGGTCTGGCGTGGCTTGTTTCACTCTACGACCAGGGTATCAATGGAATTCTTGCAGACGAGATGGGGCTCGGGAAAACTCTGCAGACTATTTCCTTTTTGGCTTATCTTTGCGAAAAAGAAGATAATTGGGGTCCGTTTCTGGTTGTCTCCCCAAAAGCAACTTTGCATAATTGGCAGCAAGAAGTTACGAAGTTTTGCCCCTCCTTGAAGGTTCTGCCTTATTGGGGCAATAAAAACGATAGGAATGAGCTGCGCAAGTACTGGAGCCAAAAGCGAATGTATAGGCGTGATTCTGAATTCCAAGTATGCATCACAAGCTATGAGACGCTCACTGTCGACGAGAAGTACTTTAGCCGAGTCAAGTGGCAATATCTCGTTCTTGACGAAGCCCAGGCCATCAAAAACAGCAACTCTTCTCGGTGGCGAGCCCTGCTCGACTTTCCCTGTCGGAACCGATTGCTACTTACTGGAACACCTCTTCAGAACAAGTTGTCTGAACTTTGGTCTCTTTTGCATTTCATTATGCCACAGATTTTTGACTCCCATGCCGAATTTACGGACTGGTTTGCGAAGGACATCGAGGGTCATGCACAGAACAACAATCTTCTGGATGCTACAACCCTGGCTAGGCTAAGAACTCTTCTTGACCCATTCATGTTGCGAAGAGTGAAACGAGATGTGGAGAGTGAAATGCCGCCGAAGACTGAAGTTCAACTATCGTGTTTTCTGTCGGCCCGACAAAGGCAGCTGTACGCTGGTATCAAGGCAAATATATCTCCAGAAGAGCTGACCAGAGTACTCGTTGGCACAGGCCCGGGTGGACAAACATACGATTCCTCAGACCGGAATAGCAAGCTAATGAACCTTGTGATGCAACTCAGAAAGGTTTGTAATCACCCGGAAACATTTGAGAGGAGAGTGCCGCAATCACCGGTGCAAATTCAACTGGAACCTCCACCCTCTCACGTTGCACCGCCTCCAAGCATCTTGCAGGCTGGGAACGAAGCTACTGCTCCCGTTGACGTCACTTTAGTATCAAGAGCTGCTGTCATTTTTCAAGCCCCCCGACAGATACGCGACTTATGGGATACTTTCCAGGAACGCAAGGGTATCACGTTTTCGAAATATGGGTTGTGGACACGCGAACGTCTGAGGAGTGAGCTATTCTGCAGAAATGAGGAAGGGCTATCAATTGTTCGATTGAGTGGAGGGATTTCTGTTGCGGAAGCAAATGAATGTATGGCGCTTGACGCAGCTCCGCTGAGTTCCCGTCATTTTGGGGCCAACGTTGACGACCAGCTTTTAAAAATCGAGGATGTTTATTCCACAAGTCAACCACGAAGGTTTGGAGATAATGTCTCCGATGATTCAAGGTTTCGTCCGCACAGGCTCTTGTTGCAGCCACGAGCCATGGCATTGAGGCGCAGACAAACTCGGATTATTCTCCGCGATCACATATCCCCAGCCGAAATGATCGAAAAGAGCACTAGGCTTCTCAAGGTTGGTCGCGTATATATTCCACCTGCTGCAGCTCCAGTTCCCGAACTGTACATGCCTGGAGACCCCGTGCTTTCCCGGAAGATAGGTGTCGATGACTATCTTCCGTACGAAGCATTTCCAGTGAGAGGTGAAACTGTGGAAACTGATGAGGTGTACCAGTATTACCGAAACTTAGATGCTCATTACGGAGCACATGTCGGTACCGCGCCTATACAGATGCCCGAAGCTGGCCGCCTCATTGCCGATTGTGGGAAGATGGTCGTTCTGGATCCGCTCTTGCGACGCCTGAAGGCGGAAGGCCATAAATGCCTGATTTATTCACAGTTCACGCGGGTGCTCGATATCCTTGAGGATTACTGTGCGAAAACAGCTTTTAAGTTTGTCCGCCTTGATGGCCAGAGTGCGCTTGCTGATCGACGCGATATTGTCGCTGAATGGCAGACAAACGAAGAGTTGTTCGTTTTTCTACTCTCAACTCGCGCTGGCGGCGTGGGTTTAAATCTGACTGCTGCGGATACTGTCATTTTCTTCGATAGCGATTGGAATCCCACTCAGGATTTGCAAGCAATGGATAGAGCCCATCGCTTGGGTCAGGAGCGACCTGTGACTGTATATCGTTTAATTTCGAGGGGAACAATTGAGGAGAGGATGCTCATCCGTGCACAGCAGAAGAGTCGTATTAACGATTTGGTTATCAAGGGCGGTGGTCTCAACACTGAGAAAGAGGAAGCGAAGGACACAGAGATTGATGATATAGCAGCTCTTCTGATGGGAGAGGAAGAGTTCAGTGCACAAGTTGATGCTACCGAAGTGTTCGACATCGCTCGACGCGCCTCGCAGCTGGCTCGGAACGGAATGAAACATATTCGTGTACAGTAGCGCCCGAGAACTCATGTTAATTTCTGTCTGGCAGAGCTCTACAAAAGTCAATGCGAACTCCTCTCCTTCGAGCGTGGTGCACCCACAATTTTGTATATATGAGGTATTTCTCAGTAGAGTCGGCGCAGCCGTTCCAGTTTTGATACTGCATTACTAGTGCTCTGGAGCCTCTATATCTTTTCGATTCTTTAAACATCTAACCTCGTTAATCATGGCTGTTCGTATTGCTAGTCGAGAAAGAGAATATTATGTATATCGTCAGGCCAGGTAAGTTCTGATGATTCTTGACTAGCTTTTCTTGTCCATCGAGGTCCTGATCTTCCTGATTACACGTCACTATCTGGGCCTTGAATATCATGGTCAACAGAATGACATTGTTGAGGTTTGAATGATAATACAGATGAACTCTGCGAACAGATAGCACCGTCGTCACCTGATCAGGTAAACACCATATCACTGTAGATTGCGGCAGGACTTACCTGCCGATTTTATTGTACTCGTTATGTTTACTTTGGTAGTGCTGTTGTTCACAATTCCGTAAACCACAGAGCTCAAGTTGATACGCTTGTAGATTCTTAACCATTTCTGGTCATACTGAGTTTCCCAGTGGAGTATGGACAATTGTTCGGAGCTGCAACGCAACTTTTCTTCCGCGCGAATAAATCCGAAACACGCCTGCATGAAAATTCTTTCGAGTTCTTACGCCGACCGGTCAATTGTGCCTACAATTCGCATCCTGTATTTACAATGTTCCAGCCTGATAGCACGACATAGAGTAACAGTGCCAATAGCTGCAGTTCTTGAACCTCCACAGTCTCAGCTATCCGCTTTGCTATTTTGCCCCAATACCGTATGAATACGAATAGTGAGTCGAAAGTCGAAAGCCTGCAGCGGAGTACGGGTTTCGAGGATTTAGAACCGCTTCACATCAGCCGCCTTCATAACGGCAGTGCCGTCTTTCATGTCTAAGGTACCTCAAAGCTTTGATAACTCGTGTTGCGCACGTGTCGGGAAGAGGAAACGAATGCGATGCCAACGGGCACCTCCCGAGGCCCTGGTGTCCCATACCGTGAACAGGTTGTCGTCCGGGTGTAAGGACGATGCAGACCTTTCGGACGCGCCGTGGGTTGCGAACAGTCAAGTAATACCTCGAAAAATCATCTGGCCCGGATATTCCGTTTGGGGGATGGCTGTTGCTGTCAATATAACTAGACCACTTCTCACAAAATAAACCGAAAATGAGGCTTGTCTAATTGAATGTGATGGACTTGACCAGCCACTATTTTTTTAGACTAAATCGAAAAGTCCCCTAAATGCAGTCGACCCCCAAGGGCTTGCGTGTCTCTAGCTAGAGAATCGTGTGCAATGCACACGTACAGTACCTTGCCCTTGTACAGTACTATGGGTGATATCGCATATGCCTTCCTCTCACGACGTGTAGCCAGTATCAAAACTGAAAGATTCAGAGATAGCAAGGACCTTCGGGAGAGGAGCAGTTTCAAAAGTTGTGCATCCCTGCACCGAGGGGAAAGTGCATACGCCCCCCCGGGCCCGGACGGAGTTCCTGCGATGTCACAAAGTGTGACCTGATACTCTATACTGTAGCAGGAGCTCGGCCCACTCCATTTTATCTGCTCCAGAATGACCACAAGAACGATAGGGCTCGTGGTGGAGGCGGTGTCTAGCAGTATGATTCGTTGTCAGTGTGTGGACATTAGTGGTACATTATTGTGCAAAATGAACGCTGTTTTTGGAATGTGAACCCTTCTGGAGGGTTCATTTGTGAACTCTGTATTTTGAGGTCAATGGATTAGGGTTTGGGGGTTCGGGGAATAGGGATTGGGGAAATAGAGGTTTTCTAAGGGATTAGGGGCTTCGGGTTTGGCGATAGGGGGGGAGGGAAAGTACTTGTGAACTACTTGAAAAAACACCTGATTGTGCAGGATATATTTTTCTGCGTCATCAGCCTGCAAAGAGGGTTCCTTTTGCTGATATTGAAATTCGAATGAAGGCTACCGTGCAGCGCACACTTGACGACACTCGAAAACGTAGCAGATACGCAGGTGCAACGCGCGCAAGAGTGCTTGGCATCTACTCCGTGCTGACGAAATCCCTGTCAGAATCCTTTTTTTTTTCATAGTCGGAACAAACGAGAACCCATCACTCTTCTTTAACAATACTTCGAACTTCTGCGACAGAGGTGGGAAGAGGGCAGGAGAGGTAGAGTGGGTACGTACTTTGCGCTTGTATTGACATAATCCAGCTACAAATATGGACTGTAGTGCACAACTGAAGACTGACGCACACCAATGGGTTGAGAAGTATCGCGATGAATCGAATGTTTCAGACGCTGACGAGCCAAATGATGTAGAATGCGTCAAAGAGACCATAATCTTTCTCTATGAAGGACTGTTACCTTTGGGGTGGTCTCCCTTCACGGTAGGATAGTGAATGTGGTTTTGAAGTTGCGGCTGAATCTCAAGCATACCAGGTTCCTGTCCGCTCCGGACTGCAAGGTTTGGGGAGTTTGGTCTCGAGTATGAGGGTTTCAGACATGAACTCAGGAGCGTCAAATCTACTGAAAGAGAAAAAAAACTCGGAAGCCTTTCAAAAAGATCACTGCTCTACAGAAGAGAAGAAGGATATGCGTATTCCAAGCAAGGGAGAGTCTCTCCTGTCGGCAAAGGAGTATACCCATTGGTGGGAGGGGCAATCACCCGGTGAAGATGTTGCGTGTTGCGTTGAGGAGTGGCAACCACAAGAATCGTCCTTCATGGCGCAATCTGCTCATTGCCTCCCAATGGGTCCTTTAATCGAAGGATGATGAGGAAACATCTGCTCAGGTAGATAGTGTGCCGCTGCCCGGCAGAATTGAAGTGCCAATGTGCTGGGAAGGCGGATGGCGAAAATGAGACGCAGGTTGGCCATCACATCAGGAATGTTGTTGTCTGCAATTTCTGACCGTAAAGTTTATTGGTGGCCAAACCCCAGTTGCAACCGGGCATGAACGAGATTCTCAATATCGAATGCCGTGCGTGTTTTCACACGCGTAGATTTCGGTGGCTGATTTTCTTCGGAACACGCATCTCGGATTCTATGAGATCGCAAAACCGCCTCTACTACAACCGCCACCAGGCCCGTTCGGGCCGTTTGGGCATGACCCCCTTTCTCCGTACCATTTCTGTCACATCCGCCTCCAATCACCTCGTGGCCCTTTTATTCGGTCTCTCCACCCCCCTCAAACTTCCGCCTCCCCATACAACTTCGAAATATACTCTCCTTTAATGCTTCGCCTTGCGGAAACGCCTTCAACCTGTCCGACTTCTCGATCACAGTCGTCTTCTCGTCTCGTACGTCTCCATTCTGCTGGTCTCCCCCTTTCACCCTTTCCCTCCCACTCACTACCTCAACTTTGTGCTACGCTTATCCTTTTGTTGCGTTCGCCCTTTTCGAGTCCGAGTCTTTCGAATTTTCTCATTCCTTGCGCGGGTTCTTGCATCTCCGATTTGCTCAGCTGCCTGGAACACCCGCGTCACCATACAGAGCTCACATTGTGTCGTTGTTCTCGTTTCGCAGCCCTTTGATCTCCTTTTCATTGTTCAAGTAGCATTCGACAAACACTGGTGCGTTGTAGCTTCTTTGCCTCCATCAGCGGCAGTCAAGTGCATTACCTCCTGCACCTCAAGTCCAGGCATTCATTTCTTCAACGGCGTATAGCCGCGTGACATACATGCTCGCCGTTCTGCAATGAACTCCTACCCGCAGTGCAAGGCCGGTGCAGGCCCTGTCGCACCTACCACCGTGCATCTTCCGCCACCTCCGCAGTCGGCCATGCCTATGTCAAGCACTCAGCCTAGTTCATACGTCCATCCCGACGTCCACCCCAAAGTGCGCGATCACACGGGCACGCAGCAGCAGGCTTGGATAGAAGTTAGACATGCATCTCATCTACTACCGCCTCCTTTATTACACTCAACGCCACACCCGCACATGCCGCCACCGCTGCCGCCGGCAATGCCGCATATTAGGCCCTCACCGGGCTTTCGGGAAGCACATGCACGAATGCAGCCGCGAATGGAAAGACTGCCACATTTACCGCCACCGGCACAGGTGCATCACCACGTGCCCGAGACGCATCTACCGCAAGCCTACCATCACCACGCTGTTGATTATGGCGCGGCGCGATCCCAATCTTCTCATCCATTGCCGCAACATTCTCATCCGTTCGTGTACAACATGCCTACTCAGGTCGTCGGTCCAGTAGCGCAGGTTCCCGTGGGAGCTACTCAATATGCACACCTTCCGCCGTCAATTTGGGCCCCGCCGCATGTGCAGTATTATCAAGCGCAGCCGTCGCAACAACACGACATCCGCAGTTTTCGTCAGATTGGGCAGCCACTCCACGCTGTTCAAATGCATGCGCCGCTTGGACACGATGCAGGTCATCGGCAACATATAGTCGCACAATCTCAAGAACCATCCTCTGTATATCATACGCAACAAGCACCTTTGCCGTCCCAATCTATTCACCGGGCTGAGGATGCAGCTCCACAGATTGGATATCACTATGCCCACCTTCAGCCATCTCATTCCCCGACCCATCCTACGAAAGCACTTTTTGCCTACCCAGCTACGTATGGGCACGACGGTGTCACCCGCATTATCTACTCGGCTGGGCTGACACCAAGCAGTTCGTCAAAAGCAGTTCAGGGAGATTTGCAGAAAGTTGAGCCAATGATCTCCACGCCACGTCAAGTCGTGAAGCGGGCAGTGGAAAACCCTGACGGTTTCATTAAGAGTGAAGAAGGTCTCGCGGAGGTTTCATTGGATGACAGTTCCGCCGCAAAACGTTTAGCACAGGTCGCAGAAGACAGGGGTTGTTTGCGTCGTCAGATTCCAGAAGTACCTATCAAAATTGGTAGTCCGGGATCAAGAGCTTCTTCTGGTCATAGCCATCGAACAGGAGGCTCACAACGCCACCGTGTCATGCAGTTAGTTAGCCAAACCATGAGAAAACCAAGGAAACCTTACACCATAACAAAATCTCGTGAAGTTTGGACACAAGATGAGCATGCTCGATTCGTTCACGCCCTACAGTTGTATGACCGGGACTGGAAGAAGATTGAAGTTTTCATTGGCACGAAGAGCGTCCTACAGATTCGTTCTCACGCTCAGAAACATTTCGGAAAGGTTGCTAAGTACAAGACAGGAGAATACATACCGCCGCCAAGACCAAAGAAGCGCGCTGTTTTACCTTATCCTCGGAGTCGCTCGTCATCGCTTGGGAAATCCATTACCGGGACTACTGGGCCAAGCAGCGATAGCTGCGCTGGTTTAGACACAGGGACGGATAAAGGACGTGGGAGTGGAGGTGGAAGCGCTGCAAATGGTGCCGGCTCAGAGACTGCTCCAAGCGTTCGAGGTGAATATCAACGTGACACGATTGCTGCCGGAGGTGGAATTGGATCTGCGAGGATTGCGGGATGCTTGCCGAAAGCGCAGGACACAGGTGAATTGAAACCGGCAGTGACGAAAGAAACGAAGTCGCTATCCAGTGCTGTGCCAGATTCCTCGTCCTGCTCTCCAACTGCAGGGAGCTCGGACCAAGAGTGCGTGCAGGGAGATTCGTCTGAAAAACATGTGTCACATGAGAGTGACGGAACGAAGGAGACACCTCTGGCGCGTTCTTCAGGCAACATGGCGTCTGTTGCGAAACGGACAGAGAAAATATTTTTGAGAGATCTCAATGCGAATCGGGAGCTGGACAGCAAAGCAGAAGACGATGCAGTTCTCGCAGATGTTGCTAATGCAGTTCCAGATGCTTCCAAGGAGAAACCGAATGAGGTAAACCTCCGTAACACCGAAGGAGAACAGAATCGTGCCAACTTCAGTATTGGAAAAAACAATATGCAGAGCTTCAATAACAGAGATGACGATTGCCAAGACAAGCAGAAGTGGAAGGGAGAATGCGGAGTTAGAACACCGACGCGGGCACATATTAATGTCGTCAAAAATTCTCTACTAGTACTCTCCAACTGTGTGGACTTAATGGCGAAAGAGAGCCCGCCTGATCGCCAACCTGCTCCGGGATGGGCCACAGCAGCTGCTGCTCGCCGTGCGCATAGAGCAAAGGTGATACGTGGCCGAAATTCTCCTCCCCGTTCCGCGCCTTCTTCACCACTCGAGGAGGTGGACGAGTCTCAGAATAGTTCTGAGAAAGGAAGCCTCGTTTTACCTTCTGTGGAACCAGAATGCTTTGAGGAACTAGTGAACGCAAGAGGACCTTCGAAGGTAGGTATGACAGGGGAGGTAATGGATGGACAAGCCCCAGGAGCGTCTGTTATTGTAGTGCAAGAGAGCGTAGAGCGTGCAGCACGGGGTGGGAGCTTTCCTTCTGCAGGATCCGATGAAGGCAATGAAAACGCCTTGCCTGATGTTCAAAGATTCTATCCAGGATCCGGCACGAACAGCGATGACGCAATTGCCGGTTTCTCGAGCAGTGACCGCCCAAGTGTAAGTGACTTAGGCGGCGGATTGTCTTCCAACGGGAGCGGTAGCGGTGGTAGCTCCCAAAATGGTGAAGCAGGAGAATGTGACCCCAAGTCTAGCAACGACGGAAGCGGGGATGATATCAATGGTAGAATCCCAATCACTCGAGATTCATCACCTGGCGATCCTACTTCCTCTGGATCACGCGAAAATAGTCCCAACGAAGCATCCATCGTGGATGCTGTTACCACTCCACGTAGTGCAGAAAGACGGCTCAGTGCTGTATTGGGACCTGCCACTGCGAGTGCTCCGCCAAACGCTAACTCCACGCTGCCCCGAATACCTGAGAGTACAAACGCAGGTAGTAGCCTTGCCACTGCCACTTTACTACAAGGGAATAATGAGAAGAGAAAGGGTAGGCCGAGACATTTTTTTGGTGCCGCAGTAGCATCATCAACAGAAGAGAAAATCGTCAAAGAAATTCCCGGCTTGGTGTTTCACCGGCCAAAGTCGACTGGCTCTTCTCGCGGTCAACCGAGTGTGGCAAGCCTGTGCTCTCCCGCACCAGAGTGTTTATCGAAACCACACGAGGTCAGTCCATTGTCTCGAAAAAGGACTCGGGACTATGCAAATGATACGTGTGATCCCCATGAACATATGGCGGGGAAAAAAGCCAGGAGCTCTGAGAAAGGAATTGCAGAGCTTGCCTCGCAGGGTGTAGGTGACCAGCCATATGGCGGTTTTCAGGAGGACAGGAAAGATTCGGGAAAGTCAATTTAGAAACCCCAATTGGAATCACGCAGGCCTACCTCCTCGACTACCGCAGCAGGCTCTCCATGTAAATAGAAAAGTATAGCAGAGGACCAAGCCCGACATCAAGTCCCAGCGCTGAAATCGAGTGACTCGTTGACCGCCGCAGTTGCACATAGCGGTAAGCATGTCCGCACACCCTAATGTAAGTAAATATATCTCAAGATTGTCGATCAATTCATCCAGAAGTGATGTCACTCGGCGGAATGCAGCCTTGTTTCGGAAATGGGTAAATTGCAGAGGCCCATCTATAGCCGGCAACCACTGCTCAAAGTTGGCTTGCTCTCAACGTCCGCCTGATTTCCTGTTTCAGTTATTAGTTCTAGGTCAGGTGCAGAATTACCTGGACATTCCGGCATCTCAAACTCCTCATGTCGAGACCAATATTTGGAACTTTCACAGATCCAGGAAGCTTGGACGCGGACAAGAAGAAAGAAGACACGCTTGATTGCTTAGATGGAGCTCCTCGATGTAGGAGAAGCGGAGAGCTACAGCACTGCTCCCGCAACTCAGATTTTCAGCATAGAGAAAAACGTACGAACTGCTCCGCATAATCACGCCCAACTCTTCCTAAATGGACTGCACCCCGGTTCGTAAAATGAGTTTATACCCAACGGCCATCATGACTGAAGTTAGTACAGACAACCATTGTACATAGTGATGGAACATATAGAAAGCTAATATTATGCACGGGAACAATTGCACTTTTCCTATCGCATTGATCGGCCATTGTCTTTTGGCGTTCGGCTTCGGATTCTGGGCTGCGGCTGTGTCCGAGCAGCACGAGAGCGAGAACATATTTCGAAGATTAGGAGAGGTTCGGCTGAGAGAGGGCCGCTGACGATATTCCAGGAGGCATTGGCATACTGTAGCACCCGTGAATGTCCAAGAAATGATTTCTAATATTCTGTTTGGCTATTGGTCTATGAGACAGTGCTTCCGGTAGATCCAAGATGCAAATTTGCACAATGAACATGTATCTGAAATCGTGCGGTGCCAAATTTCCATAGGCGGTTTTGAAGCCGACAAGTGTGTCTCTCTCGGCTTGGTTGGGACACTCATTCTCCTCAAGTTGCACATCTGCACAACATCACAACAGACCTTACTAATCATAACTTTTCGCTTAGTTAAGCCGAAGTTTAGTCAGCGTTCTCAGCAGCATACCATATTGACCAAGCCACGAATTGTTAGTAAAGTTCGCCGTTCCGTCTTAAACGTTTGCACTCAGAGTAAATTTCGTTCTCATCTACCTGCTACGAGAAAATTCCCCTCTCCTTGCTCAGAACAGAGGCATCTGCGGTGAGGTGAACGAAGTCTGAACATGGTCGTTAGCTCAGCATTTACCGCACCATGCGCATATGGTCTGGGGGCTTCGTACAAGAGCAGAGTGACCCCCTTGCGCAGTCGTCTCCCGTCGCGAAATCCATTACCACGGCATATACATAATCGGGCGGTTAGTCAGCCGCGGTCGGAAGCCACTGCTCCAACACCTGAAGAGTTTGCACGAGAAGAACAAGCGAAAGCAGTGGATAAGATGCGGAACCGTTTAGAAGGCCTGTTTGGTGTCGCAGAGGACGAGGGCGGTGCGAATGTCAGGGAGGTTTTCGATGGTGTCGCGTTGCGAAGCGCTATTCGGGAACGATGGGGAGTGGAGTACGATGTTCAGCCGCAAAAACGGCACGGGCGTGTGTATATACAGGTAAGTTTGCATGCGGTGGGTCCAGCAGATTATTCTCTTGGGCCGCACCGAAATGAGTGTGCAAGCCTGAAATTGAGAGGAGGACGAGCGGGTGAGAGCTAACGTGTATGTTGGGAGCGAATGTGAGAGTGCATCTGTGTAGGTTATGTGGCGGTACTTTGAACAACAAAGCTTTTACATGGAGGAAGACGAGTTTGCTAGTCACTGTGAGGCCGTGGCACAGTTGCTACAGGAATGGGATGCTGTCGAATATTTTTGCGACTATATTGCATCCATCAAGAAAAGACGTAAGTCCTGTGCTCCTAAACATAACGTTGCGAGCCACATCCCTTATCTGGGATGTGGAATTGGATTTATTCGATCTTGTGACGTTCCGATTCTGACAAATGTGTTGTGCTGCATGACTCCGTTCTTTCCGAGTCCGTAATCGTGGTGATTAATCTCAGCCGTCGTGGGGATTACCATAAATATTCCGATTCCTGGGGTAAGCGCCGAGACTGTCTCCTTTGAGTGAGTCCATGAGCATCGCGTGCACTAATTTCACGCGGATAGGAACAGTTCAAATAATGTAAAGTGTATTTGGGTGTGTTTAGTTCGTCATTGAGAGGTGCAAGAAAGATTGCATTATTCTACCTAAGTCGGCGCATATCAGAGCTGCGTGGGATTCCTAAAGGGAAAAGCATCCGGGCGCGATTGCAACATGCTACGATCTGCATGTTGTAGTTAAAAAGTGAGACGAGAAGTGATGTTGAAGGGGCGGGCCTGAGAGGGTTCATCCAGTTAGAATCGACATGTCAATGGCATTGCAGAGCGCTGCTGTTTTGTGGCCGGATTTAGGATGACAACACTTCGAAGCTTTAATTTAAAAAGGCGAAAATTTTCGCCCATCAGTCAATACTCAAACACGAGTCTTAAAAAGAAATTACCCGCACGGTTCTCACTGACCATGCTCTATCATTGCATCCTTGCTCAAGAGCTTATCCCTTTTATCCTCATCCACTTTCGGTTCCCGTCACCATTTCAGTCGAGTTTATTCTACGCAATTGAATTAGACTCGGTCTGTGTCTCGCAAAGCATTTAAATAGTTGCGGAGACTCTGGGTGCCCCCCGAAAGTAGTGTATGCAAATTGACCTTCAACAATGCGTTTCTTCTTGAGTGTAGCACTGTCTTTTAGTGTGGTGGCAGTTGCATCCGCGCTGAACTTCAAGATCTCTCCGAAAGAAAACTTGTGCTTTCACGAAATCACACACAAAGGTACGCAGTGATCTCATCTGGATCATGTATCAACACCAACCTGCCAAAATCATTCGTCATCGGAGCAGGGTCTGATCAATTCACATGACTTTTTTCCTCTGCGCACCGGTTCCGTAGGTAACAAAGTTCTTGCCTTCTTCGATGTGTTATCCTGGGGTTATGGTGCTTATGTTTCTCTATACGTGACAGCACCAAGCGGTAGAGAGCTCACAAAATTCGAAGCGGAAAGTGAAGGTCGAGTGGAATTTGTTGCTACGGAGGATGGTGAACATAACTTTTGCTTTAGGAATGCGCACACAGAAACAGAAGTCTCCTTCTGGATCAACACTGAAACTGATTCGGCGCTGTCCGACGTAGCTAAGGAAGGTAAGATATATAAGTCTGTCTATCGGGTGCTTTAGTCAAGTCATGCAATGCCAGAGCGAGCTCAACTAACATATTTGGTGGTGTTCTTCCTTCGAGCGTCCCTGCACAGAACATGTCAACGACATGGTTTTCAGCGTCGAGAGGTTGAATTCTCTCGTCAGCGCCGCGAGAGTGGATCTGGAAGCTTTCAAAGCGAGAGAGCATTACCATCGTAAGAGTATGTAACTGCCCGCATGATTCTGTTGAAAAAGTCCTCTGATTTGAGTGTACGGGATGCTGACCAGTTTTTGTTTCTCTGTGTTCCCCTTCTGTTCGCAGCTGCCGATAAGAACAGGAGAAGAGTCACTTTCTGGGCGGTCATAGAGTGCATGCTGATTCTGGCTGTTGCAGCCATCCAGATTATGCGCATTAGAAACTTCTTTGAGTACAAGCGCATGGTTTGAGTTGCGAACCCTACCGCAATGGATACGCAAGTTGTCGAGACGGCGCCTCACGTGAGGTCCTCGTACACGCTTCAGTGCAGCTGTTAGGTCAAGACGGATATGTGTCTGCGACTAGCATTACCACTTGGTCTGTGAGGAATCGAAGTTTTGAATGCGGAACACCTTTCAAGTTCATGAATTTAACTGTACAAAGAAACTAAAGATGGCATTCAAGATTGGCTCGTGAGATAAAAAGAAACCGAGAACGATCGTTAGACCGGATTTTCCGACTAGACGAGTAACATTAGACATGCATGGAAATTCTCCTTACGAGAAGTCCGACATTAATGTGGGCACGGTCATTCAGACTCCGAGATGAGATCCCAGTGTTTGTTAACCCTGTCAAATGTAGACATCTCGCGATCATAGCTAAACGGAAGAAGGTCTTGTGTACCGGGTTTTGAGACGACACCCTCAATTTTGCCGGATTTTCGAGTAGATAGAATTGTTGTATTGGACACTCTCTTCAATACCTTCTCCAAGTATTCTAGAGTTGGGAGTTCTCTTTCGCGCCGCTCCTGCATCTGTGCCTCCGTCTTCTCAAGTAGCCTCTCCTTCTTTCGCAACTGCTCCTTCTTCTCTTCTAAAGCCTTGGTCTCCTCGGTACCGCTCAAAATCTCTTGAATTACATCTTGCCTCTCTATTTCGAGCGCCTGCAGTTCCTTTCTCGCCTCCTCCAAATCATGCATATCTGCTGCCCGCTCCTGCGCTACGCGCGAGCGCTCCATCCATTGATGCAGGTCCTCTTTACAATCACCTACGACTTTGTTGCGATACTCGTACGTCGCGTGCGCATTGTCCGCAATGAGCCCGAGCAGCTCGGTGATGGAAGCATCATTCCCATCATGCGCCTCCGCCACATCATCAAATACCCGGACAGCTTCCTGGATCTCGGAGGAGAGACGGACTGGTTTGCCGTCACCCCCAGAAGATGCGAAATTGCGAGGGGTAGAGCGCGTTGTGCTTCTGTCGCCTGGAGTGGTCCTTCTTCCACTCATAGCAGATTGCCGCAGGGGCTGCAGGGAACTTTGGCTCGACAACTGTGGGGGAGCGTCCGAAGCGAATGTTCCCTCGACCTCAATGAGTTGTGCCAATTTTGCAGTTGAAGAGCTAAGCGCGCGTGTGTAGCTCGATAATGCCGACTAGAGGTTTGTAACACGCCGTGTAGAGTGTATCCAGACTCTTCACTGAATTTTTAAATTCAAACGAGTATGTTTTTCATTATATTTCCGACTACTATTCATTCAATTTTCCCGCCAAACAAACTCATACTCAGGGCGGCATCCGATTGTTTGTCATCCCGGCAGCTCATTTTGGCAACCCGCCATCATCACGTCAAATTTCAACCTTTAGACTGACGTGGAGCTATGCCCAATGTAATCTGGAGCATGGATAACTAGAACACGAAACAGACGTTCGAGTTTCGTGAACCCCCGCACGCGGTATTCCGAAGAGTAAAAGTTATGAGTGATACCTTCGGATGGTACGGAGTTAAAATGATCAGAATGTATCTAGGAAACTTGTAGAAGTGAGACGAAGACAGTCCTGCTCGAGATGGAGTTTGAACAGAGCACATGGAGAGGAACAAACGTGCTGGTTGAGAGAAGAGCGTGATAAAGGAACTACATATTCCAGTTATCTTCAGGTCGACGTAGACGCAAAACTGGTGGAAAGCCTTTTCCTACCTTTGATGCTTTCTAAACGTTTTTGTTAACCAAGTCCCAACCCTCTTGCCTTGCATAGCCGCAGGGGTCACAATAAATCTGCATGTACAACGGAGCCCTTTTCTTCCAGAGCAAGGACTACATTTGTGGAAAGTGAAAAAAACTCGGAATATGTAATTAGATCCCTCTCACCCCAAAACAATATTCTACTTTTGTGCCCCTCCCTGCCGAGCTCGGCATTTTCCTCCCATCTCCCTCCCCCCCGCAATGCCCCGCCTTGCCTTCACCCCTCCTATTTTCCTCTCCGCCCTACTTCCTCCCCCCTCTCGCGTCCCCTCTATTATCTCTCGCATGTCCTCGGCCCCTCCATCCAGCCAGGAGGAGCGCTTTGACATTCTGCGCGCCGACGGCACTCTCGCGGGCTTTTCCAAGCCACGCACGCAGGTGCATCGCGACGGCGACTGGCACCGATCCACACACATCTGGGTGCTCTCCACGGACGGGCAGTTGCTCGTGCAAAAGCGCTCCGCGCTCAAGGACACCTTTCCGGTACGTGCCTGCCTCTCGCCTCTCCGTCTCGCTCGCGCCCGTCGTTCAGTGGATCATGTGCCGACAGGACGGGGTGTTGACATGCGTGTATGATGGACGCGAGGTTGTGATGGGGTGATGTTATGTTTTTCTGTTTGTGGGGGGGGGGGGGGGTTGGGGGACGGGAGTGTAGGGACGGTGGGATGTATCCGCGGCGGGGCATGTGAGCGCGGGGGGGGGGCAGGTTGGAGTGTGCTCAGCGGGAACTGGCGGAGGAGCTGGGGGTGCAATTGGATAGTGGGGAGCGGCTGGAGCTGATTGGGACGGAGCGTGCGCAGGCGCGCGGGTGGACGGAGAGGTATGGGCGGTTTGTGGATAATGAGGTGCAGGACGTGTATGTGTATAGGGGGCGACGGACGGTGGGGGTGGAGGAGATGGTGCTGCAGGAGGAGGAAGTGGACAAGGTGGAGTACTGGGAGTGGAGAGAGTACCGGAGACGCGTGGTGGCTGGGGATGATGAGGGGGTTGTGCCGAGGAGCAAGGAGTACTGTGAAATGTTGTTTCCGTGGCTTGAAAAAGAAGTCGGCTAAAGGAATGGGCGGGTCCGAGTGTCTATTGGACATTGGATTGTGCGTCATATGAGGCCAACTGACCGTCGAAAAAGTGTGTAAATTATATAATACATATGAAGAGATGAATATGCTAGTTGTCGGACGTGTAGTTTGCCCGACCCCCTTCTATGATATGAAAAGAAAGGGTTGCAAACTCCGTTGCACTCAAAACTCCGCAAAAAGAAAAAAGTCCCCCGAGTTTTTCTACACTTCCACACTGTCCGAAGAGAGTACTCCCAAGAGCTTCAAATAGATACTAAAGGCAGCGAGAAAGTGTGCATCTCCTCGACCCTTCCAAGTATCTCCCCAACATTTGACCTCATGTGAAGTAATTTGCCCTGAGAGGGGGCCAACTGTCCAATAGACACTACTAGTGTGTACAAACGAGTGTGAGATACAACACATACAGCACATAAAACGTTTGAGCTTTACGACGGCTCGACTGAGTAAGGACTGCCTCAAAACGTGTACAACAGTATCAAGCTGAAAGGCCCTCTCTCTGCTTTTGCCATCGCAGTGCTACATCGACACTCTGCCCTGGCGTATCGTTTCTCACCGTCTTTTTCACCCAAACCGCACAACCAATGCGCATTTGTACGGGACATCACGACCCGATGCCGCGATGGATCGCATGAGACCTTGCGGTCACGTTGCTCATGTTTTTCCAGCCACAGTAAAGTTACCACTCACGCCCCTCCGAATTGTTCAACCCTCAACGCAAACCCCTCAACGTGCGGACAGGCAGCAAACACCCAATCTACGCTCACCGCACAGAGTATGCGTCTGTTTGGCTGATACCCCCCCCCCCCCCCCCCAATCCAATTGCATCCCCGCACACGCATCTCCCAATGACCTCCTTCCTCGCCCCCTCGCCCCAACCCCTGGCCCCCTCTTTTACCTCACTGCGCCCTCCTCAACATTTCTCCAACTCTCACTCGCAACTCCCGCTCCACCCTCCCTTGCCCATCCCATCCGCTACCCCGTCATACCCCCTAAACCTCCTTCCCGCCTTGCCCACCAACAAACCTTCTTTCCTTCCTCCCCATTACATCCCTTCACACACTTCCGACGCTCTCTCCCCAACTCCCCCCTCCCTTCCCCATGTCTGCTTTTATCCCCACCACCCCTCTCCTCGCTCCGTCCCCCCGTCGCTCACGCCCTCCT
>JAUKWC010009773.1:0-20032 GCA_032356245.1 Endocladia muricata | reverse complement strand
AGACATGGTTTTTGAAAATTGAGGACTCTTCGGGATGCTGGATGGAATTGCCGTTCCTACTGTTGGTGAAGTTGGACAGCTCTCGCCTGTCCGAAGTGTCAACACAACGGGGCGTCGCTTGGGAAAAAGAAAAAGTTAAAAACAATTCCTAATGATTTACTATTTCGACCTAGCAGTTGGCCTCACATGAGGCCAAATGTCCAAAAGACACTAGTATCTATTGGACCTTGAGTTTTGCCTCATGTGAGGTCAACCCTGGCCACATATGAGGCCATTTGACCACCCGGAAAATATGTTAAATATATAATATGTATGATGAATATGCTAGCTGTTGTACATGTAATTTATCTCACCCCGTTCTGTGATATCAAAACAAAGGGTAGCCCGCTCTGTTGCACTTCCACTCTGACTGAGCAAAACGTTCGCTGAGTTTTTCTACAGCTCACTCTGCCAGGACAGAGAACCCGAGAACTTCAAGCAGATATCAAGAACAGCAGAAGTGGAAGTATCCTTGACCCTTCTATATCTCCGCGAAATTTGACCTCATATGAGGCCACATGCCCAATAGACACTAGGTTCACATGCCACCCTGCCTCTTACATACCCCATGAGAGGCGGGTACAGTATGCCTCATGAGAGGCGGGTATAAGATCTGTTTTCATTTCATCTTAAAACGAGCCGATTTCTTAGCTGTTTATACCATTCAGAAGCTCTTTGCTGTTTTTTTTTCTCTATAATAGGATTGAAACTTTAGAAATATCTCGAAATTTATTTGTATTGTGCCGCATGTAAGCTACTACATGGATAAGCCTAATATTACACTTCAAAAACTAAAAAAAGTACTAGAACGGAGCTTACTCGTATGCCACTTGTGCATAATCACAACACCGATATTTCTCAGTGTAGATTTACTAATAGCTTTTGCAATATCTTCCTGTCTCATTTGTGACTAATAACTTTAGCGGAGATACTAAACGGTCGAGGAGACCTCCACTTTCTCTGTTCTTGGTATCCGCTTGAAGGCCTTTGAGTACCCTGTCCGCATAGAGTGGAGCTGTAAAGGGTTCAGGCGGACGTTTTACGCAGTCCAAGTTTTGAATGCAACGGAGTTGGCAACCCTCCATATTGGTACTGGATCAAGGAAGAAAGTTGGGTAAGTTACACGTAATACAACTACCATATTCATCACATGTAACGGATATTTTACTTACAGCTTGACCTCATCTATATCAAATCCAGGTGAGGTCAAGAGTGGCCTCATACTGTACAGGGCCAGCTGACCATCGAGAAACGTATGATATACACATACCCTACCATGAATTTGCGAGTTGTTGTACGTGTAATTTATCTCACCGCCTTCTTTAATATCAAAATGAAAACTTGCAAACTCCGTCGCATTCAAACTTTACTGCGCAAAAAGTCAGGCGATTTTTTCTACAAACCCACTCCATCCGAATAGAGTGCTCCAAGAGCTTCAAGCAGTTACCAAGAACAGCGAAAGTGGAGATCTCCTTGACCCGTTACTATCTCCGCGATTTTTCATCTCCTATGAAACTAAATGCTTAACAGATAGTAGCCAGTCTGAAATGGAGGTCGTACAGTCCGCATAAAGTTAAGTTCGGACGAATTGGAAGCTGCAACACTGGTAAGTCGAATGAAATTTTTCGTGCACCTGTTTTGACGCGCCGTCGACTGCTTTTCTGTGTCGTCATGGCAGGCCATCCATATAGTAAATATAGAACCCGACCAGTACATCGCCACTGATAGCACAAGGAAACGAAAAGCAACGGCGAACATAAAAGTGCTATCTGGAACGAGACACCGGACGTGCAGATCACAACTACTTGTACCTTTCTTCCTTGTTGCGCTCGACTCAGTTCTATTTCGCATCCGCACCACTCCTTGAGCAGAAACGGAGCCCCTTTCGGTTTGTATATTGAACGTTTGCATATCATTCTCTACGGTAAATTGCATGGTTCCTTCTTTCTTCAGAAAATGCATTGCCATGCATTTCCCGCAAAGAGAGGCATGCATAATAAGCTCTGTGGCAAGAGCTCTGCAAGCAAATCTTTTTTCAGACGAATCCTAGGCCTAATACGCCGGTAATCCTAGAGTCTATACGAGTGACCATGAATGACGCACCCGGAATCCTTGTCATTACCAATGTGTGTGTGTCAAAGATCCACCGTGTCTCTCGCCCCAGTGATAAGGACTTCCTGTAGGTTATATTCGACTTTGTGCACGTTGAAGAACTGTTCGTACACATGTGACAACTTTTAAGGTCCATTGCTCACATTCTCAGAGTGAAGTACGTATTCGAGACTAGTTACTGTCAGGCTGGGAACTTTTCATAGCAATACTGTTGCAGAAAGCAGACGGCTGCTCAATATGTACCACACGTCTGAGGACTTAGATACTCGGGAACGGTTCTTGTGTATTCCGTCAGTATTATGACCATGTTCTGGGGGTCAATGGACTACAACGACGCTGGTCCTTGGCCCTGGAACGAATTAGGCCCGGAAGAATTTCCACATTTGCTTTGCTGAGGTACTGCAGCCGGTGTGGTTTGATCGAGTTAGTACAGAAAGGAGAATAGAAAACAGCATACCAGGGATCTTGTGAAAAAAAAACTTGCTGTCGTGTACACCGAGACTTCTCGACAGAGGGGGCTGCGATCTTGACTGGAAGTTATGAGGAACAGGCGTCTATATGAACAGGTCTGCGTATGAAACTGACATTTACACTCATACAATCATAGAGAGTCCGGTTCATCGCGATACACGATGAGCAGAAGATATAATAGCGCGTCTAACTAGTTGTGCGTCTTGTTGCCGTCATGTGATTATATTTACTTTGTGTGTCGTTTCCTTCTGGTACTGTTTGACTTCTTAAGTTATATTTTTGAAACCAGGTATGCCGTGTTCAATTGCAGACGGAGGAAGACAGATCAAAACCGTCGCCTGGCGTCTGCAGTGCAGACAAGAAGCATGCCTACGATTTCAGATGTGTAATAGTAAAGTGGTGAAACTATTAAAATGTAAGCAAAAGTGCGCAGCAAACAACCTGCAGGGCAGATGATGGGATGGTGAGATTATCGACAGAAAATTTCGTCGATCTGCGGCAAGGACTCTCCTCACTGCATCATAATTGCTTGTGAAGGTGGTGAACAATGTGAAAAGACCATATGATACCCTCCTAGTTACGGGTACCATCGGAGATGTATTCATCCATACTGAGCTGAGTAGAAACTTCGCCTCGCATTTTGAGCTGATATCTTCGCAGTACCGGACGTGGAAGTCGTTACATTATGGGATTTTTTTATTAATTATTTGTAGTGTTTTCGACAATCGCGAACTGCTACTATGTGAATCGTTGTAAGTTGTGTTGTACTGTACATGCTCACCCACGTAAGACTCGTGCGTGGACTGGAGATCGTCTCCAATCATAACAAGTACAGAATTACAGAACTGTTGATACTCGGCTTTTCTCGACAAATTTACTGTATGGCTCAGCCGCTCTCCAAGTGCTGAGCATCATCACACTCTCACATTTCCCACTGAATAACAGATTGAAAGCAGAAATACGTTTGCCTTCGTGAAGAAACCGCATGAATAACAAAGTTTGTCTAAAAGCTGGCTTCCCCCATACATTTCACTCATCTAAATTACGGTGAGCTCGCAACTAATACAGCACGCTAAAGTTTGTCACTCATATTTCGGACCAGAAATGATGCCAACTGCACATATCGACCGAAAGCTGCATTGATACCAAAGGCTCGTGATAATGTCGGACATTGAGTAAGAAAAGCTATCGGCAAGAGAAGAGTTCCAATTTATATGGAAAACTATTATAGTTTAAAGGTATGTTCCCTTTGTCCAACGCCTGTGTTCTATATGTTGTCTGTTACCCAGCCTCAAACTTAAAAATTGGTTACGACCGATAGACGCTTGATTCTCTCCGTCCTTGTAAGGTGGTTTTGGCTCGTATATTTGTCATTTTGTGAACGTATCGCGAGTTGTACAGACCAGAAAGCAGCATTCTGGACCTTCAAATCCTTCCGTCCTGGAAGCAATATCCACCTCTGCGCTTGCCGATGTAACAGCTGCGTCTACACGCTAGAGCGGCACTCAACGATACTCTGCTCAAAATATCTGTGACCCTATTCCAGAATGAAGCAAGAAATGATTTATTTTCCGGGCGAGCATGGCTAATAGATTAAAATTTTCAGTAAAAGACATAATCTATTAAGCTCGAATAGCAACACAGCAGTCGTCCCTGACTTGAAAGATCAGCCCAAAGTGCATATAAAAAGACGTGTCTCCCGACTTGCTAGTCTCTGAGGGTTTCCGTGACATGCCACCACTCCAGGGCAACTTGAATGCGTCAACTACAGCAGAAGATAGTTCTGCAATGGGAAGCATGACTGGAGGTCAGTCATGAGTATATCCTCAAGGACGCAAATCGGTCAGTAATTGCTCGTTAGTCTTGTTGTCTAGATCTTGTATACCGCATCAGCTCTTAATTGCAGTAAACACGGAGAGAGACTATCCCTTGGACAATAGCTACAGTCCAACAAAGAGCAGATCGTTTGCTCATAGGTATTAATTTGAATGTAGAGCTTTGAGATACCTCAATTGTTCCATTCTGCTTGTATTGCAGTTCATACCTGCAGATGGTCATAAATAATCTACGACTAAGACCTTCGAATCAGGTATGGTGAACTGAGCCTTTTTTCCATCCGGTTGGTATGCGACAACAAACCTAAATGTCTCACTGTTGCATTAGCTCGACTTGATTTAGAAGAAATGTACGTGAGCATATCAGTTGGGGAAATCAGTCCTTTCGGATTTACATATCTGCCAATCAATCTAATGAGGGCAGGTGCGAGCTATAGATGCTTTGGTCCGTTACTTTTGAATGATCAACTTTTTCTCACCGACAGTATCCGGTATGATATTAAATCATAATTTGAGGAAAGTACTAAGGAAGCACATCGACATGATACAAACGTATATACATTTGCTATATTCGAAAGTGCAGAAGAGGAGATTGTGACCCGCTAATATTTTCGCAACAAACCTGGGGCTCCTAGTCTTTACGGTGAGTTGCAATGCATTGAAAAGTCGACAAAGCTTGCTCTGTTCTCAACGACTGTGCAGAAACCAATCTTAGGACTGCTTGGTGTTGGTAGCAACACAAACTTGAATCGCAATATCATACCGCACAGATGAGATATTGTACTGGAATTATATATTTCAGACTAACCAGAGCAGAACACACAGCATCCCGACTCTAGCTAGCGAACCGATTTGCTGTACAGCTGGATTATTTAGCTGTTACCGGTCTATCGTCAAATGGTATTCTTGAGCACACTTTCATGAGCTGAGACTTTCGTACGAAATTGTCGAGAAAATAAAGTCAAACTCCAACCCATACGGCATCGTCAATCTGCGATACCGATTTTAATACTAGTATTGGCTTCTTCCTCGTTTAAAATGATTTGTTGTTATCGGCATGTAATTTTCGTGGTATTGTTTTTCTAGTTTTAGTTCATATCTCGACTTCCGAAATTGAGAAAGTTGGCATGACTACTTGTTGCCGGACTCTCGACTAAACGTCCAGTACCCAGGTGTAGTGGCCAGATTGTAGATCCTCAGTTACTCATGATTGCTTTTCATGAAAATGTTTATCAATTCCTGCGGTAACCGAATCCATTGGTATGTATCAAACATAAGTATCTGTACATACTTCCCAGGTGCCCGATCTATTTTTTGAACTACTTAACAGTTGCCGAAATGGAACCGGTCGTTCGAAAAAACATGGTGCTCTGAGGCTCAGCGATTGCCCCATACAAGGGCAAGATCATGGCATACATTGTCTGAACAAGTTTTGTGCGATAACTCATCATGCTTTCGGGTGACGCAGGCAAGAATAGTTTGTGAATATGTACCATCTGATGGATTGTCTGCGGTGCTGCTTTTGTTCACTTTAGGTGCTACCCATCTGGATTATTTCAGTTACTGAAGGGTCATCAATTACATGTCTTTCGGCTTCGATTTCAATTTGCTCGCAATGCTATCCGCTGTACAGACACTAACACCCGAGAATGCCTGCGCGTCGCCGCAGTTTGTTTGTCATTTTACCTGTTCTACTAGATACCCTCCACGCCATCTAATCAACTGCTATTTTTAATGTTAGCGCTGATCACAGCGTCATCCGTATTGCTCTTCGTTTCAATGCTTGAACACAATGCTTAGAACGTGCAATATATATTGTCATCATTCGAACGCCCAAACATTCGGCCAGTAGCTTTACAACTTTCGCAGTATCAATGTCTTAGAGGTACCTTTATTAAAGGTTCAATAATCGATATATTCTTATGAGCACAACAAATTCTCTCAAAAGAAGGTACACCAGTAGTTGCTTTTTTCATGTTTTTTACTGGAATCATTCTGCAATTGAGTGTATAGAGGCGGTCTTGCACTGGCACAAAACGTTTGGTAACTGGACTGCGCGCCTAAAAGCTTTTGCGTATATCTGGTAAGGGGTGCAAGAAGCTTGAGGTTGATATGACAGTGCAACGAAAGCGTGTCTAGCGCAGTTTGTACATACAAGTTCTGTCATTTTACGACGCTGCTAGTGGAAACAACAGAAAAAGCAAAAACTGGCCTCAATTGTGTTCCGCAGGATGTGTGCAGTTGTTCTACAATACCAGAGCTTTCGAAACTGTATGAAACCGCGAGAATGTGAGTTTCCTTTGCGGATGATTCAGAAATTACGAAACAAAGGAAACTGTCCTCAGTTGCACATCTACATGTTCTCTCAAGAACTATAATGGAACTATGACAGAAACATCATAGTTTTTCTGATTTTGACAATCCACAGATGGCAATGTCACCTATATATGGGCGGGTCTATAGTACTTTCCGGACTGAGAGGCTAACCGCATGCATGACATATGACTTTTCGAAGCATTATGAAGTGTGTCTCGTGACAGTAATATCAGAGGGTGTATTCCAGTCCGAATTTCACTTCAGTTGCAATCGCAATGCCACCCATCATGTGATGGAAGCCAGAAAGGAAAATAGTAAGTAGACTTGAGTGTAGTCGCTCTAGCTCGCTGTTCACTTTCACTCGAATTTCCGTGCAGAAAGTCCAGCTAAGCCCGAAATTCTTCCTTCGGCCCGACCCGATTTAGCATATGTGATGCTTTGCGGTGGTACAATGTGATGCCTGATATCTAAGTTTTTGACTGATACCCACACGACCAAATGTTTAAGTCTTGTTGCTAACCCGATGGACAGTGCAACTTGGGCTATGGGGTGTGTGCATATAGCGATTCATTCATCTATAGGTGTCATGCTATTTACTCTGTTCCAGCGCTGGATCCAAAAAGAAATGCAACTGTCGGAAGCACTGTACGGTTGTGGTCACGAGCACTAACATAATAGGATTTGAAGCTTCTGATTACCTCGCGTCCTGTCGACTCGCACGGCGATGTAGTGCGCGAAGATATATTTTGCAATATGAGATCATCTTTGCTGATTAAAAGGAGTTGCACACTGACAAGAACCAGGTTCCTAGAGTTCACACTGCAGGTCCACCACGCTCTGAATCAGCAGCTGACTTCGATATTCGAGCTGCCGAGACAATTAATGAATGGGTTCTTTGTCATAAGTCGTAATCCACTACCCTTGAGGAAACTATTAGAAAAATAATCAGTTCCCGGCAGGATTCATACGAGGCCTACAGATAAATTTATGATGTGTAGATGTAAGCAGGAGAGCTGTGCAGTAGAGTAGTGTAAGTTTTCATGCTTCATTCTTTATGCCGACAGGATATGCTTTCAATGAAATTCTCAGAACAAATTTAATGGGAAAAATCAAGGCAGCCAATGAGATGATCAGGATTATGTAAGCCGTGGTGGGAAGTGGAATACAGATCAAAAGTGCAATAGAGTTTAGCGTACAGCAATCGCCTCCGATCTATTTCGTTAATCCTCGTGCTGCACTACAATTTCTGAACGGCAGCCACATAGTACTGTACAACTGCAAGTGAAATCACAAAACCTAATTGTGTTCACCTCCAATAACGTCACATGTAAAGTAGCGTGGGAATTTAGGCACGGATCCCCTTCGGAGAACTTATACGGCACTATTAAAGCATGCTCACAAAACATAGAGTGGGTGAAGGTACAACAGGCATCACCACCTTGCCTCGAAACGGATCTATGTGCTGCAGAGACTATGCAGGTGAATGAATTGGTTTGAAACTGCCCCGGAACTTCTCAAAAATGAACCGCAACAGTAAACGATGCGCCCTAACGAATACATGTACATATTGTAGACATACACTGGCATTGTCTGTGGAAAAATTCATTTCCTGAAATATGGAAGATATCGTCAGTCATCGAGGGAATTCTCCGGGCAATTTTAAATGCTGAGTTGTACATTTAAGCTTGTCCTAAATGTACAGACAAGCTTTACTGATCTTTTGTAACACTTAAATGGGATTTGCACTTCCTCATAATTGTCGAAACCTTTCGTTGTTTGACGACTGCATATAAATCATCCTCGTGACAATGGCCATACCTACATGGGAAAAAAAGTGCAATTCCGGCGACCGATTATGTCGGATAGGGGCAAGAACGAAACCTCGTGAGGTACACACGAGCTCCTTCCTTGAACTGATCAATCACCATTAAAGGAGTGGACCTTGCAGATAGTTGGAATCCTTAGTCTGAGAGCAAATACATCTACAGTCTTCATCTGTTGGAGGTTCATAGCAGTTGAGCATTCCTTCTGCTATATTTTTGTCGCGTATAAGATTTTATATTTTCTGAGGTAGTAGAACTTCTCATTAGACTTTTGACACGATGAAGGTACGTAGTTTAGCCCTATACAAATACTTGAGCGGTATCGAGATTGACGGTAAAGTACAACAAGGATGCTGTAGACAAGTTCTCATGTGCAGATCAATCCGAGAAAGCACTGTGATGAAGGTACACACACAACTTCTGAACTCAGGCATTAGAGACTATTGAGCTTCTTACCCATTGTTATGTTAGATTTCAAGTTTACACACTACTGCCTCTTCCACATACAAATTTAAACGAATATTCAGATACTTTCGCGCCGCGCAGAAGAAAAGCTTCAGTTCGAACCCACGTTGGAAAAGAGAACAGTGGTGAACACTGAGAGAAAGTTATTGGTTGAAGTTACACAAAACTGTTAGGACGCACATGGCAGTGCATCCAATTAAGGTCGAATCGCCCTTTAAAGCAGGATGGAGGACGATGTACTGAGAACTGCCGTGTTCTACATCGTAATGGAATTTATATAGAAGACACTCTGTTCCGACAACCATCCATATATTGAAAACATCCATCTGCTGAATTCGTGGGTCCGGTACAACGTCTGTACATCGGTTCATTGCAAAACGGAAGTAAATGCAAAGCAAGTAGGCTTTTGCATGACAATGAATTCTCAACCAGCCACCTTTAAGTTTCATTTGGGAACCTTCAGGAAAGAGGTAGTGCTGACAGATTCCAAATACAATTCTTCCAATTGTTGCGACGACTGTATTTTCTCAAAACAAACCATGCTTTTGGAACGATGTGGAGATTGTTGACAAATGTCCACTATCAGTCGGTGGGGGTTCCATGTAATGCTAGTTGATGAACACTATTCATAGTCCTACATCCTTGCGTTGAGGAGGCGTGGATAAACTATTCTGGGTTCACGAATATACGCGGCGAAGTACCCTTGTACACAATGATGACAATAGAAATGTTTTTATTCTGGGTTTATCTTGTTGAGAGTGTCCGCGCAACAACGCATGGTGGGTGAGAGATAGGACACCTTTCAAATTACACGATGCATTTTTGCAGTGTCTGCATACGAGTTGCCCACATCGTGCAGGTAATGACCATCCACGGTACATCGGGAAATGATGGAAACGACCAGTGTGGGAAAATCATGCTTATTCATCACTAGTCCTGGAGGAGCATCTCCAAATCACGTTCTTGTTCTTCTCATTATCGTACAACATCCGTGTAGCTCGACAAAAGCTGTATTTCAGGGGACACTCTTGAGGTCGTGAAGTGTTTCTCGAATGAAGATTATCTTTCTTGCCTGATTTCTTTTCTCCTCTTACATCTGCCAGACCTACTATATATCATGTTTTACGCTCATTCGCAACACACAGTGAAAGTGCGCAGAAAGCAAGCCCTCGTTTGAGTATACAACCAGCCCTCAAATAAGTGATCCAGTGAGGAACTATGAGTTTGTTAGGCGATGGCCGATAGACACATGCTGATAGACATATTTGATCGTAGCCACGTTAATGAATATCTGTCGATAGTTGATTTTAGTACCGTCAGTCACACCAAATGGCTGGGCATTCTTGAGTCGAGTTAAGAAAAAATCGGAAACGCTCAAGACTCTCTTCGATATGATTTTCGAACTCATAGCTACGGATATGTATATTTAACAGTTCTTCTGGTTTCCCTCGGAAGTGGGACTACCGCAAGCTCAACTTTTGGTGACGTCGAGAACGGGAATGTTAGGCGAAATTGCGAGTGTCCAGCTATATACAGAAAAATATTTGACAGGAATAATCAACGTCCTTTTACTTTGAAAGTTACAAATGATAGCAGTATATTATCATTCACTCTTAGCGGCAAGCAGTGATGACGATGTATTCAAGCTCCGCAATTGCGTCTCATACAAAATTTCTTCCACATTCGCCATTAAATTGATCCGACTAGTTTCAAATAAGTTTGCCGTCCAAGTGACCAGGGATATTTCCGATTGACACGGCACCGAATTGTATAGGTATGCACAGAGTTCGTTTGGACGACACAAGCATTCAACTTTTAGTTCAGAATTATCGTCATTTTATCCGATGGGTACTAAACCAATACTGCCCATTCTATCGAAATGAAGGTTGAAAATTTTCTGTTTTCTCGGCTATCGGTAAAGTTATTTGTGCTTGGTGTCCTCTTTGTACTTGTTTCAAAAAGCTAGTCCGAGAGAGTCGAGAAACTATTTTCTCTTCACAGAAACGAAGAAATTGGGCTTACGACTTCTATCTTGAAAGGCGAGACAACTGGACGAAGTCCTAGTTTTCTGTGTATACAATGGTGCGTTTACTCTCTACAATTGTGTAAAAGCACGCACTAGAAACTACAGTCTAATGTCATTCAAGCGAGTTTCTAACGGCTGAACTTGATGGAAACCAGTTTGCAAATCGAGAAATAGAATAGTTTGCATTAAAATATCGTCCAGAAAATCGCAAACATAATATTAATATGTACAGCTCAGAACTGGTCCTGATATACAAATTATTAGTATGAAAATATTAACAATGGCAACCGTGGGTATTCTGAAACAAACCATATTCGTTTCCACCAAAGAGTGTTTGACTTTCAAGTGATGAAAGTGCCTTCAATTGTGAAAATAAACTGGTCCGTGTATGAGGCATTCTTCTGTCGCTTAAAGGCCCCTCAAACTCACCATTTAAGGCACGTGCCCTTAAATATGATGTGTCCGCAGAATACAGTTATTCCCCTCACGACAAAGACGCGTAGCAGATTGGCACAGCAGCGTCTATGTGTACAGTCTCTCTTCCTTCACGTGATGCGCGTTTCAAATTATGCAGTTGTGCTTTCCGATCATACCCCGGAAAAGTCTTCGCCGGGTAGGTTCTTCTGAGCCGCCTACAGCCAAAGAGACCACTCCGGGACCATCTGTAACAGCCAATTATTTTCGAGTCCCACGGTTGTGAACTCCCGCACCTCTCCATGCCAGGTGGAAACGATACAAGCGGTCTGAATGGGCCAAAACTCAGTATGTCCTGAGTACGGCAATCGGTGTAGCAACCTCGCTGTACTCATACCCGAAAGAGTAAATAAACCCTCTACCGTTGCATCACTGCCTCGCGCAGTGAGAGTATGCAAAATGAACGCCAACAGTTTCGATTCCTATGAAACATCGACAAACGTGAATTTAGTTTCTATCCCGGTGACGAGGAAGCGAATATGATAGATCGTCGCACGTGTGAGAATGTTTTGGGTTGAGAATGTTGATGCACACCTGTTTCAACTTTTTCGCAGAATTACCTGCTGCTCAGCCAACGTTGAACACGCTCAGGAGTGAATACACCAATACCCTGAAATATGATACGAGCGTATGTACACACGCACTCTTATCTCATGAGAATCGTTCTCGGTGGGTATAATCATATCGCCACTTCTAGCTAAGCTTCTGACAGCAAACAGTTTACTCCACTCACCACAGTGCCTCGTCAACACTCCGCGTTGCAAGTTTTAGGGCATTTCTACAGTATTGTCACTATCTGCTCACAGGCTAATGTTCGCATTACGTGCTCAAAACATTGGAAAGATCCTGTCGCGACTTTCTTGTATTAATGTGTAAAGTTGAACAACTGATGGCAATCCGCAATGCCCGGGATTCACAAATTTGTCGGTATTCCAATCGTTCTTTGGAGCACTGAGGATTTGTCAATCCACTCTTTACACCACTGCATTTCTTAGATTTGTCGCATGCATGTTTGCTGATCACAACGTTAATGTGGCTGTTTCGCTGTCTCGTAACGAAGATATGAATGCCACATCACTAAGCGGTTATGCTAGTCGAGCCACATTTTATATGAGTCTTTTGAATGCAGAGTTCGTTTGCAAGCTGTCAATTTTGTGCTATATGTACTCTGAATGAAGCGCTCTTGTTCAAAATTGTCCGCTTGTCTCACTTGCAGATTCGAAGCAGAAGTCGGACGATCTTTTACTACCGGCCTTCATCACATCTCGTTCGCTGTGTTCTATTCCGTCGAAACTGAATGGTGTGATCTAGCAGGTCATGTCCCATCGGAACCATCAGAAACATAAACCAGCTTCTTCATCCGAAAGTCCCCCTCAACAGCAGTCTTCGTCGCAAGGAGCACGCCACCCTCAACAAGAATCAGATCCCGAGATGCCGTCACAGTACAATCGCGTTCGAGTGGAGGATCTTTTGAATGCCGACTCTGGATCATCGTCTCGCAGTAAGGGACAAACTCGCACTGGCTCAAGCAGGAAAGATCAAGGATCAGGGTCGGGATCTTCTTCACGGTCGGAAGTACAATGCCCGGTTCCTCATTGCCAGCGAAAGTTCTCGTCCGAGCAATCTTTAGCAGCTCATCAAAAACGTTCACACCCCGCACCAACTGCATTTATTTGCGAGCATTGTCGTTCAAGCTTTTCTACTCCTCCGAATTTGAACAAACACGTAAGTTCGAACACTTGGAATATTCGCAACAATTCCATCATTCGTAGCCTTCCTGGCTATAATGCTTGTCACTAACATGCCTCCGTTGCTCTCTGATGTGATGCTTCACCTCCTGACAAAACCCAGATTCGAAGTGTACATGAAAAGGTGAAGCCATTCAAATGTGATAAGTGCAATGCTTCTTTTGCCTTCAGAGATGGCCTCTTTCGGCACACGCGAATGGTTCATGACCAAGTGCGACCTTTTCCGTGTCAATACTGCTCGCTACAGTTCAAAACCAAATCTCATCTGATGAAACATTGCAGTGCATTGCATCCAAACACTCGTCTTCCATCATCGAATTCTGAATCTAAAGGGGCAGGACCCAGTTCGCGTCGCGGATGATGTCTAGGTGGAGATCGAGATTGCATGGCGTTGTTACAGTGCTAGTGAGACCGGAAGCTTCGACAGTTTCGGTACACTTGCAGTAGTCGATATGACCTCAGCAGGATAGCTTGACTGGATGTATTACTTGTCAAGAGGGACGCCAAATGGAGCATGTTAGTTGTGAACCCATACTATTAGGACAAAGAGGAGTTTGAAAAGTGCCTAGCTCGGGTAAGTTGGCCCCCAAACCCGAGAAGGCTTCTTGATCACGGTAGGTTTTAAAGGTTCTTACTAGTCCAAGACCTCAAGAAAGTCGGCAATCGTCGAGAGGACCAGGTCACAGTGCATTCAGTACCTCACGATCGCCACTTTAGTTTTCCCAAGAGATGCAATACTGTCAGATCCGTCGATATGACTCCAGCCGAAACGGGTGTCTGGCATATCACGGCAAATGACAAATCGAAGGGCTGTTAGTTTGCAACATTTCAATCCAACTTTTTGGGCGTTTATCTTGTGAGAGGTTTCCAATTAGAACCTTCATGGTATTAACGTTGCATATAGCTAGCTACAGATCCTCTTCTCTGAGTACATCATCGAGCAAGTGTATTGTTGCTCCCAGCAATGACGCTCCTTGATATGTTCATACAGAGGGAAAAAAAAAGCGCTTATTCATAAATTGATTCTAGGACTGATACGCCGACAAAGGGTTGCAAAGTCAAACGCGGATTCCCAGAATCGATCACTCCTCGAATTACCTCTGACCATTTGAATTGTCAGGATGGACTTTGACTGCGGCTCGGGACTGCAATTGGTTAAATTTTGAAGTTTATGAGAGCAGTCATTCATCATGTAAGATGTCATCCTTTTCAATAGCAAATCCCTCTCCGTCCAAAGGTCATACAGACGACAGCACTGTTCTAACACAACCGCTGCGTGTCAGAATCATGTAGTACCTGTAGTATTGTGACGTCATTCTCTACGCGTTTATGCGACTGGACTTTCTGCCGGACGCTTTTCAGACTGGGGCTCCTTGCACAGCACACATTTTTATGCTTAACAAATTTCTGCAATGATAAATGAGAAAGTAAAGTACAGCGATGCAGAATTACCATCCAACTGCAGAATTCCGTGTTCAACATTTCGCCTTCAAGAAAGTAGTACTGAAGTGACTACGAGTGCGACCCCTTCCGGTACAAGCGTCCTTTTCAGCATCTGTGCATCACTGGAATGACGAGACGGAGGCAAACAGATCACTCTTTGATTGCGATGCGTGAGCACACCAGCCGATGGCGGGTTGAGCTCATCAAAACCTCTTCTTGGCGCATTGCACAGAGTTCATCCACGTTCGCAACTGGTAGGGTTGCTCCAGCTATAACCTCGCAGTACCTACATGAACCGCGGGAACTCGAACTGAAACTGTACATACAAGAGGCTTGGTGCTAAAATGTAGATAGCTGTCCTGCAACTCGGCGCTTCTATTTGTGCCGGACCTTCACTACCATTGCATTTTTCAGCCACTTCTCTCACAAGACAGTTGCAGAATTCTGTTTCACTTTACAGCTGTCATACGTAGTGCAGAATTGTGTACGATGTAATAGCTGTCATACGCACTGCAGAATTCTGAGAAAATAGTGTGGGAGTACGACTGGATAATTCTGCAAAAAAAACTGCAGAATTCTGCAGTGTGGGTAGAGTAACATCTGGAAAACATTACAGAATTCTGCGATTCGGATTTGACGAGACACGACTGGGAGTACAGTGTGAATATATGTACGTATAGTGCAGAACTGGAGTTGCTTACTCTCACAGTACTGGCATGTGCCGTATAAAACCACTGTCGGCCACTCACCGAAATAGCTGGTCTCCATATACCGTAGATGGACAAGTCGGGTAGGGAGGCTCTTGTAATACAGTACTCATAGCCTTTCAGACAAGTTTCAAAGCGTATTTTAAATCCAGAACGTTGCCAGTTAAAAGTCAAACCCAGAATTCGGCAACTACCGCGAACAATTTCTTACAAACCCATAGTAGGGTTCATTGAGACGTACTTGCGGGACCTATTCTAGAACTTGCTCCGTCATTTTATTTGCTTCAACGCTGTACGGGCACCACTAGTGTCTATTGGACATCTGGCCTCATATGAGACCAAATTTCGCGGAGATATTAAAGTGTCGAGGGGACACCCACTTCCGCTGCTCCTTATCTCTACATGAAGGTCTTTGAGTTTTCTATTCTGGCAGAGTAAGCTGCCGAAGAACTCAGCGAACTTTTTGCGCAGTCAGAGCTTTAGTGAAACGGAGTAGACTACCATTTTTCTTGATATCGTAGAAGGGAGTGAGATAAATTACACGTACAACAACTAGTATATTCATCTTAAGTATTATATGATTTACCTACTTTTTTGGTGGTTATTTAGCCTCATATGAGGCCAAAGTTGACCTGATACGAGGCAAAAATCAATGTTCAATAGACACTAGCTAGTGCGCGCTTGGAGTTTTTTTCTGATGCTGATTCGGTGCCGTCCCATACACTTGTTCTGGAAAAGGTATGACTATGAAATCGGACGTAGAACATTCCCAGGATGCGAGAGGGATCCATACTGTCACAAACGCCTGGTTTGCTCCCTCGGAAGATGCGATTGGCAGCACGGACCAGACTAATATGTCTCTCGAGGACCTCATACGAAGTCACCTCATTAATAGACCGCCGTATAGCTACAAGAATCGGTCGTGTACATACGAAAGTAGGACTACGCTAACAATCGGCCCCTATTTTCGCGATACCACTGCAGATACCCCCTGCAGAGCGACACGTATCGCTTGGCGCACCCCCTGCACACTGACGTCTACAGAGAAGCTAGTCGAGACCTCAACGAAGAAGTCATCGTTAGCGAGCTCGAAGGTGTCATCTGGGACACCGGGACGTCGGAGATCCACTCGTTTGTAGGTTGCATACAGATCTACACGAATGAAACCGCCATTACACTTAAGAACAGTGCCCTCGTTGCGCATCCCGTACATCTCACTCTCCTCAACTTCACCGCCGCTTTCTGCAGACGCTGCAGAATTTCCCGGCACACCATCGTTGGCTATCTTCCTGTCCAGCTCTTCCCCACCGTCGACGACAGAAACTTTGACGTCCTTCCAATTTCTTTGACTATTCGCGCACCAGACACGAAAACCTCCATACTCCACTCGGCCCTGCACTCTTTGCTATTGTCTCTGTATGAAGAAGCTCTCGTAGGCTTCATTTGCTCAGATGCCTACCATCGTCTGTGGAGATGTCATGCAGTCCTCGCCAGCTACTGTTGCGCCATACCTGAGGCGAAGGACATAATCGGCACTCGATCAGGCACAAAAACCAGCCAACCATGCCACAACTGCGAAGAACCATTAAATCTCCTCTTTTCGTTCGCCTCATTCCGATCGCGCACCGCACAGTCCCCAATCCATCTTCGCAGAAAAGTGGCCGACCGCAAGGCCTACGCTGCTGCTCTTGCATTGCTGGGGAGGCCTACTCAGGCACAAATTGCCACGGACCAGGGGCAACAAACCCTCGCTACCTTCTCCGTGCGGAGGTTTCCATCCTTTTCGGGAACACGCCCCCTGCTTCCGTCCAATTCTCATCTCGGCATGCACTTCATTTTTAGTTTCGAACCGCTACACAACTTCCTCCTCGGCATCTACAAGAGAATCGAAACCTGCATCTTTCTTAGGCTCGCCTCGCCCGTCCTATTCACTGCACAAGATTCCGCCGGCAACAGGCGGAAACAGTTCAGAACCACCCGCACAGCTCTCCTTCGTGGAGTCAACGCAGTTCCGGCTGCCAGTGAGAGGGATTTCTACGATCCCGGCCTACACGTCGACTGCTCCGCCTCCGAAAAAGGCAGTCGCCTGAACGGACTCTACGCGAATGAAGGAGCCCGCAGCATGCTGGAGGCTAAACACTGCAAGTCCGTTGACATGGTCTTTCCAATTCTCGCAGGAATCCTAGGCCTTTGCTGTGATAAAGCTGACCCCGCGCCCCTCGTATCTGTTTGCGCTCAGTACTCACACATTCAAATACTCAGCTCGAAACATGGAATTGAGAAGTACTGGAGCTTCGCCGAGGTTCACAACCTAGAGAGCCGTGTAAGTAAGTCTGAAGCCTCCATGCTCCACTTCTTTGCGGACCACCACCCGACCAGGCTCAAGGTCCTCAAGTTTCATATCCTCACCTACCTTGCAGATGACATCCGCAATTTTGGATGCCTAAAACATCTAGATGACGGTGTTTATGATCACGCTCACTCTGCATTCAAGCGAGGCTACCTTCGCACATCCACGCAAAGGGCGACAGCCATGGAAGAAACCGTCCGCCGAATCCAGCACTCCGAAATCCTTGCTGCCGTTCGAAATCAAGTTGGGTCCGTTTTGCAATCGCGTCAGCTCACAACCCTGAACAGGAATCTGAACGACAGGCACGGGGCGCGTCTTGTCAGGGAAGGCTTCAGAATATACCTCCGCGAACTCGCTCACTTGAGAACCCTCGCCATACCGGTTCTCGGGAACGACGGAAGCCGTCTCACCGCCGCCATGCTCCAATCACTACGCGGAGAAGCTCCCGACATCTGCATCGATCTTCATGTCCAGCTTGGTGACCAGGTCGCCACTGTGCTCGTGGACCTTGTGCACGCCGAGCTTCTCCAGCAGCATTCGGTCAGACATGTGACACTCTCCAAATTTCTATCGTCAAAAGTGGTTACGTTCTCGGCGGCTTCTGTACTTCCGTCAACGACTATAATCTCGAATTGAATGTCATCCACTCGACCCAATGCAGAAACATATCATTCGGCACGTTCATGCAAAGAGGAACTTTGGGCCGACGAAACGGCAGCGATTTAGCTCCACGATCCTGGCCGCTGACGACGAAGAACACACAGACACTGTATGGGGGACCCGGGTTCCGTCTCTCGTCCGTATGCATGTTCGGAAGTCACTGCAACCTACCGAGTATGCGTTCGTTCGGTACAGGGATTGTATTCCACCAATGAACGGTGTTGATGACACTCTGCAACGCGTGTGCTTGCGGTGGTCTACAGATGGGAATATAGATCGCACAGAAAATCACGTCCTGCTTCGAGAGATGCAGCGACGAGGGCGTGAAGATCCTGCTTCTCCCTGGTTTGGCCTAAGCAAGGCCTCCGCTTTCATTGGGACAGCTCATGTGATGCGATCAAATGTACACATCCCCCCTTTCACCTCTCAGCTCCACTGGCTCTACCATCGCTTGTATGTAAACAAGTTCTGCAGAGACCCTGATGCACGGCCGTTCCTATCTGAGCCCTCCCCTCCAACGGACACGCCATTCTCTCTACCCTAGAATCAAACACACGATAAAAATACAATCTGTTTAGTGAGCTACCAACATACAAATACCGCTTCCTTCGTTCTCTCTTTTCAATGCGTCGACAGTAACTCGTCCTCTGCTCCTACAACAGTGTGCAGGGGAGAATCCGAAGTTGTGACGGGAATACGTGACAGGCCAGACGCGCCATTGCAAAGTTCATACGGTCCCCCGCTTCAGTCTGCCCGTGCAACGTAGCAGTAGACAACACCGCGAAGCACGCTGGAGATATTGGCCGAAAACCATATCTTCCGTACCGCCACTCAACCTTTGTTCTCTGAACCCACCTTCACCACGTTTGTGGCTACTGCAAGGGCGCCCGCAAATAAATTCTCCCCATCCTCTTCACCAGGCCGTTCCATCCCCTCATTCACCAACTCAAACAACGCTCCCTCCACAGGAGAACCATGCCGAAACATCTGTTGCCGAACAATGCGGCATAAAACGCTGCACACGCGGCATAGTATCCGCGTGGTTGCCACGGGCAGGTTCTTGGAAGCCGTCAGGCTGTAAGTGCGTTGGCGCTGGCGGCCACGGCCCTCAGCATGCTGCAGGCAGGGTACCACTGTTGCCAGCTAGGCGTACAGGCGTGCGAGCTGCATGATAAACCCGTACGTGGACGTCTCATCCTGTTGGGCATGGTGACCTCGGAACTGGTAAGGGACATGTCTCACAAAAGAGTTTACAAACAATACGTCAGCATCCTCACGATCACACACCTCCTTTGGTACAGAGTAACCGCCGTATGCTAGATCCTCCACCTTGCTGAGTCGCCTCTATGAGGAGTGTGGAGTCCCTACTTCCCTTCTGAACCCATCAGCTCCACGCGCGCCTCAAGTGCCTGAGATGAGCGCTCCGCCTTCTCGCTGTCCGATACAAACGTGGTTTTCCGCGACATCAAGAAGAAATACCCAAGGAATTGGAACAGCTTGTCCCTAGCGTTTCTCTTCCGCGCGCTCATCACGTCAGAGATTATCTTCCCCATCCCTGCACAT
>JAUKWC010009662.1:0-20036 GCA_032356245.1 Endocladia muricata | reverse complement strand
ACGTGTTTCCAGAAATGATGGCGACCTCCGCAGGGAGGACGTGGCGAGTGATTGTTGCGCCTATCCGGTCGCAGCTCGTGCCTGAGCCGGCCTGCCCAGCAATGCATGACCACCGGCGTCGGCCCCGAGGACGGCCACTTCTCTGCAAAGTAGGATGGTGGACTGCTTGGTGCGCGGCCGAAAATAATCGGACGAAGTGAGTAGCTATGAAGGTACTTCGCAACGGTGGGAGGGTTGGCTGGTGTTTGTGCCTGAACGAATGCCGATGATGTCCTTCGCCTCGGGTGTGTCGCAACAGCAGCTTGTGAGGACTGGGTGACATTTCCAGGGACGATGGTAGGCATCTGAGCACGTCAAGCCTACTAGGGCTTTTTCATACAGAGGCTATAGCAGAGAGTGCAGGGCGGAGTGTAGTATGGAGGTTGTGGTGTCTAGTGCGCGAGTTGTCGAAGAAGGTGGAAGGACGCCAACGTCTCTGTCGTCGACGGTGGGGAAGATTCGGGCAGGAAGATTGCCAACGACGATGTGCCGGGACATTATGCAGGGTTGGCAAAATGCGGCAGAGAGGTTGGGGAGAGTGATGTGCACTGCATAGGCAACGAGGGCGCTGTTCTGAAGTGTAGTGGCGGATTCATTCGTACAGATCTGTACACAACCTACGGACAAGTGGGGCCGCGACGTCCCGGTGTCCCAGATGTCACCCTCGAGCTTACTACCCATGACTTCTTCCTTGAGGTCTTGAAAAACTCGTACGTGCACGTCAGTCTGCAAGGGATGCGCGAAAAGATGCGTGTCGCTCTGCTGGGGGTCACCATAAGGGCAGAAGTAGGAAGACTCTGTGTTAGCTTGCGCTAATTTCCTTCGCAGGATCTCGACAGGGTCCCGGAAGTAGGCAGTTCCGAAGGACGTACCGCTGTAGTCCAACCCGCCAGTTTCGGAGAACCGCTGATGGTGAAACTCCTTCTCGACAACAGCGAGTATGAGGGAGCAACACTCTTGTGAGGACCGAACGCGGTCTCCAAAGCGCTCGAGAGAGAAGTCAGGATCCCTCAGGATAGAGATGGTCTCGTGAACGGTGCTTGGTCCAGCAGTCCTCTCTGCTTCGGCGAGAGACACTGCGATAGATTGTATGAGGGGGTCGGTCTTACTTGTGGTCGGTTCTGCATCAGGGTGACGCAGGAATACAATCCAGGGAAGCAGAGGCGCCGGAGCCTCGTCAGAAAGGACGATATTATCGTAGTGGACAGGGGATTCTGCGGCGGGTAACCCTTGCGGAGGATTAGGGACAAGCTCGGCCGGTCGGTGTGTTCGGAAGTGACACTGTTGCTCGTGTTTCGAAAGGGAGTACGGGTCGGAAGACGAGTAGATGCAGTGCAGATATTTCCCGCGCACACTGAGAGCTGGCGAAGATGGCTGCAAGGAGAAGAGGTGGCGGGAGGAGTGAGAGAACGGAGAGGTAGGAAGTTTTCTACGGGTGGAGCTATCTTTTTGCTTTCACGAAGTACAAGAGGGTAGGTCTGATCGCGAGCACCCCCGTGTTGATGAAACCTAGTGCAGGGCTCGTGCACGCGGGAGTGGTCAAGGTAGAAGACGGGTCCCGCCGTTCGACACACACGCACGCTACTGGCTGTGCCAACAAGAGAACATAATGCATTCGCTGACGGGCACTACAACGAGAGGTGGGATTAGAAAAGCAGTGATGCTGTAATATCCCTAATTGAAAGATTTTCAAATTTTCGTACGGTTAAGATTGTTTTTATCCAGGGTGTTTTCAAGGCCCGGCGGCGAAACTCTGGAATGCAAAAACTTGCCTCAGACCCTATTCAAACCGCAACGACGCTGGAGGCCACCTCGTCAAATCTGCACAGGTACCCTGCCGTGGAGAGAAAGTATTGACGCACTGTTTTTCCTTGTGATGCGACGCCGTGGACCGATGAGCAGCGCGTACTCGAAACGGTATTCGCACGGTCGCGATGGTTTTTAGCGGGATAGGGGGCATCGTTGAAAAGTGGCGAGACGTATGATGTGCGATGCGATGCGGAGAGTGCGGCCTGTTGGAGGTGGAGAGGATGACGGAGTGCGGGTGATGGTGGGTGTGGTGTACTAACTGGAAGCGATGGTCGGCATGATGGGAGGCGTTGCCGAAGAGGGGCGAGACGTGTGTTATGCGATGCGATGCAGGGAGTACGGGTTGTTGGAGGCGGAGAGGGCGACGGTGTAGGATTGATGGTGGGGCATGATGGTAAAAACGTAGACTAGTCCAAATACTGTAGAAGGGCTAATCATGTAGCAGTACGGAAATCTAGTGGAACGCGACCGGACGTACACCGCGCGCAGTGAATGCTCGGTTCAGTTTCAAGAAGGGCGCCTCGCAGCTACACTTTACGAAGTCCTGCATGCGGCAAAACTGCATTGGGAACTGCGAATAGTACTGGACCCGGACGTCCACCACGTGTACGTCCGAATCTAGTGTAACGGGACCCGTAATTCCCCCAGGTGAACGTCCACGTCCGGCACTAGTAGACACAGACGTCCACGAGTTGTAAGTTCTAGACCAGTAATACTAGACTTGGGCGTCGACCTGGTGGAAGACCTAGTCTAGTAATATTAGACCCGGAACTGCAAAATTTCTAGAAACCCACGGGTATTACTAGACGTCGTACTGCACTCAGTGGACGCCGGCATTTATTTCCGGAAACACAGACGTCTCTATGAGAATCTACAGTCTCGGTCTCGTTATGCGTCGCGTGGTGCGATAGCCCATGCTGGTAGACCTACAACGCTCCCCTTCCCGAACTATATGGCGACTATATGCTACGCCCTTCGGGTGCTCAGCAAGCGTCACGGAGCTCGGTATTCCTGCTGTTGTTGGTGGTGCAGCACTGCAGCCTCAGACTGACGAGTCATCATACGATCTTTACCGGTTACGCAATTTCCCGCGACGGTTTGGAAAAAGATGATAAAGACTGAGCGGCACTCCCTACCCACGCCGCTGCAGAGCACGCCATTAGAGCAAATCTGCACACCTACGCGCACTGAAACCACGTCGTCAGAGCGATTCCATTCACAGTGGATACTATGGGTAGTTTCGGATACCATCCACGACTTGGCCTCAGCCTCTCACTTCGTCCTGCACCACTGTGCGGAATATGACTCATGAGCGTTGGTTGTTACCCGGCCACTACGTGCTTCCATGTGTCTTTCCCTTTCCTTGCAGTTTCTCTCACTCTACCTCCCCGCGCGTAGCGACGCGTTGCCGGTAAACGCTGGTCTCCCGAGACCCGAGCTCTAAATGTGTTGGTAAGGCATAGTACCGAATACTACTTCAAGAGCTCATGCATATCACTGACACTGTACTAGGGCAGTGCCCTACGCTCTCAACTGTACCTTTGTAGGCGTACATCTCTGCGTGCTTTCTGCCGTAAAGTAGGGCCCCAGAAGCTCTTCATACGTGCCGCTGCGCTTCCGTTCGACCTCACGTCCGCATGCTCTCAGTTGCGCCTCTACGTCCACATATCTCCATTCATTTCTCGCTGTCCTAGAGAGCGCGTGCACGTTTATATGCCTTCTGGTATGCCTTTCTAGTGCGGGGGGACTCCAATTTGTCCTACGTGTCTGTCTGTACGTGATCTGGTTCCCTCCCCGATACGCTCCTATCTGAGTATGTTCGCTGGCAGGGCTCTGGGCAATATTGGAAGTAGTACCTCGGAGCCTGCGCGCAAATCTCAAACTGTCCGTCGCTTCCAGCAGCTTCGAACAGATGTGCAGCGGCAGCTGTAAGCCTGGGCACGTAGTGCTCTTGTGCCTTTACGCTCGTCTCGGTCCAGACAGCCCGCGCAGAATAACCCGACTCGTAGGAAATGGCGGTGGCTCATGCCATGTGCTGCTTCGCCCCTCTCTATATGAGCTGCAATAATTACGGATTAACAACGCCTTACTTTGTCAGTCACTCTGAATTTATTTCGTTATTTCCTATCAGATGGAACTGGGATTTTGATCTGGGATACCTCGATTATATCGACAAGTTTGATTGGCTAAATTACGCACATCAAAACATATATTCAGCCCTGCAAACGTGTTATCGGCTTTGCTGTACCAGGTCCTGCTTTCCAGTTCACGAAATGAGACCCGTTAGCAGTTGTGAATCACTGGAAAGTGGTGTGGTCGGATCTAGGGACCGAGTCGCCAACAATGTCGCATCTGGCAATGCGTACTGGACCCAGCGGTCCATGTCCTGACTACCGTGGTCGAAAGTAGATAGATCTGGAACCGATCTTTATTTCACCACGGGACTCTTCATCTGCTTGCAGAGCACAATGCATGCAGCTCGGAAGCAATTAAGATACTCAGGAATATGGTATGGGAGAATGCAGGGAACTCGTTTACCAGGGAAGGGGCTGACTTGCATAAGACAAAATCGAGAACCTGCAGAATCGTTTCGGAAATCTTGCACGATCTGCTAGACAGTTAGTCGTAGGGCCCGAGCCCCAAACCCGACCAGAAATGAAACCGCCCGATTGTCTCATGTTGTTTTCAATCCACCCCATTTCAGAGCAGTCAGGAGGCTTCGCAGGTGAAGAAGTACTTGTAGAAAACTGGAGGAACCCCCCGACCACATTTTTCCAGTGTAACTCCTGCAATTTCCTGGTTATTGCAAGCTCGCTCCCGATTCTCCAGGTACTTGGACTGACATCATCGACGTCATCCTGGGCACTGCTGAGTCTCGGAACATTCGCCACTTGACTACTCGGCAGAATGTAAACATGTGATGGTACAAACTGCGATCGCAGTACGAAGGTACCTGCAATATCAATTCTGCGTCTGGTCAGCTCGATGCAGACATATTTAGGACCTTTAGGAACGGCAATCATTTTACTTTTTTACGTTTACTGCGTATTTTCAAACCTCCCCATCCTAGAAGGGGCGTTGCGTGGGTTGCTGGAATTCGTACCTGTGGAGTCTTCAGTACAGGGTAATGTAGAGTTCAACTTCACATTTCGGAAAACACGCACGCGGGACTAGGAGAAATAAAGTAACGACATAGCATCCAGCTCACGGTGTTTGCTTCTTTTGCACGTCTCACGGATATTCGGATAGTTCTTAGTCGGTCGGCTAGCGTCAAAGATATTAGCGCCATAGTGGAATAAGTCCCTAGAGTAACGAATTCGGAACGAGCCGAACCAGATGTATCCGTTGTATCGACACGAGTGCATATTGAAGCAAAGATACGATGCCGACTGATGCGAGACTCTGAGTCATGGTTACGGCCAAAATTGTAGAATGCACATAAAAAAGAACTCAAGAAAGTTTGAGATCCAGATGGTGCCGGAATTAGTAGATTGACAGTGAAAACTCATTAGCCTAGCTAGAGTGAGTAGTGTTCTTAGCTGTACAGTATTTGAAACGAGACTGGCGATAAAGGCTGGTTTTGTGCAGATGATACGGCCTATGGACGCACAATGCAGAAATCTCGTTCGTAGGGTCATTATAGAGGGCGCTGAACCTAAGATCGCGAGATGTGCGGTCCACGACATTGTCTGAGTGGCGAGTTTCTTGGAAACTGCGATTCCGGTCTGGTGAGACTGCTATGAACTCAAGGTTGCGCCGGAGAGGGAATGGGGCTGCTCCGATTATCAATTGTACGTCTTTACGCCTTCAATCGTCTCATCACCACTTTTTTAACTTGCGCGAGTAAGCAAAGAAGCGGTCCGGACAGTAATCTCCATGCTCCTGTGAGCATGAAAATTACCCGTTCATCATGGGTATGTGAGATTGAATGCTGTTATTTGTAATACTCTTTTCCATGGACGAACAGTGACGTGACTATGGAGCGCTCGAATTCTTTGTGATACAATTGCGTCGCCTAAACTAATTTAATATTTGGAAAGTAATCCGTTCGGGTTCTCAAAAAGTAATGGCGACAACAAGCTGGAAGCTGAAGCTACGCAGAGATATTTAGATCCAGAAGAGAAGCCATGCACGAAAGTAAATATATTCAAGGAAATAAAGCAAAGATTCCATTCCGGTTGTAAATCATGGATGTGTTCGGGGCGCCTCGACCGCGTGGTTCCGAGCTTCTAATCGGATTGGTGTCCATTTTCCCACAGCATTAGCTTACCAGACTGCAATGACCTCAATTGAAGCCTTCCAAAAGCTGTCGAGGCTAGTGTCTACTGGACATCCGGTCTCATTCGTGGCCGATTTTCGTGTCGAAATATGAAATCATTAAAAACTTATCCTAAGCTCTTCTCTTTGCCCGAGCGACGCCCGACAGTATTAAAAGTTCGGGTTGGTTTATGCTATCAAACTTCATCCACAACGGGAATAAGAACTCCACCCCGCATCCGGGAGAGTCTTCAGCTTTCAGAAACCATGTCTCCCACTTCCGACCCCCGTCACATCATTTGATCGCGATTTCGTACCCGCGGTCGCATCGCCACCTCCAACTTCAAGTACTGGTGGGTGCATGGTGCCAATCGAAAGGTCGAGAAACTCTTTGAAACGGCCACAGACGTCAAGAAGTTTAAGGTCAACATCAGAAATGTCCCCGCTGTCCATCTCAGCGGCGAGGTTGTAGATGGTGTCAGGATCGTGCCACTGCGACTAGCAAACATCAAGGCGGGAAAAAGCCTGGAAACCGCGCTGAAATAGGAACCCCGATTGTTCCTCAGAGCTCTACGAATTCGGGCAATCAGTCGTGCAGTTCTGAATCGAATATTGCCGTCTACGTCGTCACACTCGTGGATGGAGTAGGTCACAAAGTCACAAGGGGCACGAGCCAAGATGTACCTGGGCCGGCCATTGACGTCAGTAGCACAGTGTGGACTTCTGCCGAGGTCATGCTGGAAGTTGGTGGCTTCATCTGCACGAGTACTTAGAATATCATTGGTCCAATCGACAAGATTGTACGTGAGGGCTCCAACACTGCATCACTTTCTCCATTCTACTAATTCGTGTGGATGTGTCCGAAGCCCTATCTAATCTGCATGGTTACGTCGACAAACAAGGAACTGGAAATCAGATCTTTCGAGACAACAAGCAAATTTGAAAGTCCACGTCTTCTCGGGGTTCTGGTCCTGATTACGACATGCTATTTCAGCAATCTTAGTACGCTGTGGAGCTCCATCACAAGAAAAAAGTATATTCCATCCGCTCATTCCGGTGACATCATGCATCACACCTATTTCGAGCAGTCCCGTACTTGCATTTCATTTACCGGATCCAAAAGCAGAGCTGGGAGTATGCATCCGAGTTGCAACCTGGGCGAAAGTTCTGTTTATGAAACTAGTGATCACCGGGCCACAAAATTGAAACCATCTCACTGCATGTGCGGCGATGAAAGTACGTCAAGGGGATACAGGCTAGGAGGGAGTTGAATTTCCATCGGCATACCAAATTATATGTCACTCGACCAGAAGCTGTTTACTGCTCCTGAAGTACAGAAGGAATCCTCCTGGACTTCACTCGTGCTGCAAGCGCACCAAAAACGACCACGCCAGTACGCCGCGTATTCGTGCGCGAATCGGTTGTTCTATGCTGGACTGCATAGCCGTTGGGAGCGCGGTAGACGTTGTGGGTGACCAAATTCTTGGATCCACTTTTGTAGTCTTCCTAAGCCCCTGTTTTACTCTTGCAGCTTCCCGAACGTGTTGTTTAGGTCCTTTTTGTCACAAGAAGGTGAACAATATACAGAGGAGAGCTATTCACGCGGCATGAATAGAAGCGATGACCGATGGTACAGTGTGAGACCTATGCCGTCTATGCGTTCGGAAATATTTCGCAAAACGTTTAGATGTCGATTTGTTTCATTCATTCGGACACAATGATCCTTTCGTTGAGATATCTCGGCGACTACATTACCAACGAGGAGAGGGGAGTGTGATTTGGTCGACGACTTGATTGCGGTGATTGGGGTGCACTAGAATCTTATCGATGGCGACAATGTGGTTGTTCAGGACGGAAAACCTTTCGTCGGTGACGAACTCATGGTATCCGCTTCGTGCTATGAAAGCGGTTCAGTGCTTCTGAAAACGGTGTCATACGTATATCGTAGAACCCTGAGCGCATTCATAAACAAACACCCCGCATCAGGGGCAGTTAAGTCGGGGTGAGTTGCAGCACACTTTCTGGGTAATAAAAGAGCTCTGATATAACGTGCCCCGTCATGAAAATGAGACTACTCGAGCTTTCCAGCGAGAATGGCAACGAGCCTCCTAGTTGTTCAATTAGCTGGCACAACCGCCATGAATAACATCTGCTCCAGGCACGATGCCAATATGAGTTCGGTCAAGTCTCGCCATCTGTGATTTTCGAATTCAGCGCTTGCTTGCGTACAAGATGGACTGAGAGTAGAGAAGCCCCCTTCGTCCAGATTGGGTAACTGTTCTTATTTGGCGATATTTTATTCTTTGCGAAGCCACAGTATTGTAGTGTAGTGTACAGGTACGTTTCCGGCGCTCGTAGCACTTGAACGCTTTTTTTTTAATAAGGCACGCCGCTGCAGGCAATTGTGGGGATCATTGCTAAGAAAAAACCGCATAAAGCTATTTTGAACTAGGCCGTCTGTAAAAATAAACAGTGTTTTAGGTTGTTCTAGTACCTTCCGAGGAAAACAGGGTATCATGTTTTTTGTAGCTCCCCAAAATAATGGGATACCAGTTCGTGAGAATTATGACACCGCGTTCGTTTTGAGCGTTTCTTCATCTGAAGTCAGTGAAGTCTTCTGACTTCGTCCAAGAAGCTGGCCTCCCTCTTTCAATTTAACATGGCGTCACAGAGTCGTTTAGAGTGTGCCACGAACTCTGGCTGCCTTGCGAAGGCCGACTTACATCTTCCGAGCGGCATATGAGGCCCACCTTAATTTTTCAAAACCGATCGGCGGTTGTATGATATTGGTACATTATTGTGCAACATGAACCCTTTTTTGGAATGTGAACCCTTATGGAGGGTTCATGTGTGAATCCTGTGTTTTGAGGTCGATAGATTAGGGTTCGGGGGTTCGGGGAATAGGGATTGGGGAATTAGAGGTTCTTTGAAGGATTAGGGGTTTAGTTTGCTGGTAATGCCTGCCAGCGGAATTCCTCACGATTGTAGGAAGAAAAGAAAATAATTGTTTATGCAAAGGTACTGACTTCAGGTGGGGAACATATTTTTGTTCCTAGTCGGAGTCAACTTCGCGCGAAAATTCAATTGCACATATCTAATCAGCCGTATCTCCAACTGTCACGAAGATAGAGTAGGTCACAGCTGTGTAGAGTATTCGCCGATACGAGAAAGCTCAGAAAAGTAGCACTAATCTGATCCATAAGTGCGACCTGATCTGCAATTGTCAGACTCAATGGTGGGTGGAGCTGTACAAAAATTCGGCGAACTTTTTGCGCAGGCAGAGTACAAGTGCAACGGGGTTTGCCACCTTGTAATTTGATGTTCTAGAAGTGGGTGATGTGAGCATCACGTGCAACAACTAGCACATTCGCCATACGTATCGTTGAATTGACATACTTTCTCAGTAGTCAGTTAGCCTCATATGAGGCCGGCCCTGACCTCACACGCGGCAATACCGAATGTCCAGTAGACACAAGTGCAGGACCAAATGCTATCCCCACCGCCTTTGATGAGAGTTCCTTTCCGGGAATGAGACGTTCTCAATCAGATGTCTATGTCGAGCATTTGATGGGGAGTCAGTTCTGACTGACGTTGACAAGGTTACGAATTGGACAACAATTTAAATGAAGCCCTCGACTCTTAAACGTTTCTCCTAATCTTCTCCTTTCGTGCTGCATAGATTCACAACTCCCTCCAGTTCTGGCGAAAACCTCCTGCCCCGCTAGCCCGAAAATTCTTTTGGCTTGGGAGTCCTTTGGCCCCGTATGCTTTAAAATGTCCTGCTAGACCGCACTTGCAGATGTCGAAAGTGCGATTAATGGTTGCGTATGTCTATCCTAGCTCGCCAATACCTATACTTCTGAATGCGAACAGTTTGTAGACAAGTGACCATGAGATACTCTCAATTCTGCTTGCTTATCTCAAATCGCGAATGTTTGCGACAACGTCCGTAACTTGTTCCCATAGCAATGCCTTCTGCGACTTCACATATACCTGCCTACTTCGTCGCCGGTTGCTACCACTATCTCGCTTTTCGCTCGTAGTCATTCTTTTTCTCTATACTCTCAGCTTCACGTTATACTCGACCAAACTCTGCAGACAATCAACAAGATCTATTTACCCCCCTGGATTTCTGCTTTGCTGACGCGCAACTTAAAGTATGGACATCGAAGGACTAATCTGGATCGACATAATCCATGGGCTGCTCGACATAATCATCATTCTTCGTTCGTCAACCGCGTGCCCCGTTGCTGCTGTGCCGAAAGGGTTGCTACATAAGTCTCAACCATGCGCTTCGCAGAGCGAGTCTGTTCTAGAGAACTCGTTGCATAACCCACATCAAGGAACGAGTTCCTTCTCACCAACTACGCCATTTGAGGAGATAGAAACCCCCTTGTCAGACAAAGCGTGTGCTTCTCTCCATCCCCCGCCTCCCAAACCCATAATTCCAATCTGGCGGCGTCCTGAGGACCAACCAGTCATCGACGCACTACGTGCCTCATGCCGGAATTCTCTACGACGCAAGGCGGCGGCCGAGAGAGCGCAGGATGAGGCGTTGTCGCAGGTAGCAGCGGACCGGCGGCGCCGGCAGCGGGCTGAACATATGTTGAGCGAACTCCTGGAAGGCTCGGGATTAGTCACGTCGGTGAGCGACGTGCGCGAGCTGATGCGGTTTGGGATAAGAGGTAGAGAGTCCGGAATTGTCAAAGTGGGGAATGTGCGTCCGCTGCTAGCGACGCCGAAAAGAAGGGCGGAAGGGTTGTGGGATGCTGTTGCGGGTCTGGGAGAAGCCGCTTGTGTGTCGCCCAGAGCCGTGAAGGGGTTGAAGGCGGGGCTGGTGAAGTAGATCTGTACGAGTTATCGTGGTCATACAGTTTGTACGGGGGAAAGGTGGCTCGAGAAGGTTCAAATTGGGATGTAGCTCGCTCGCTGAGTCAGCGAAGGAAGCCTCCAGTGCGAGATTGCTCGAGATGATTGTCGCGAAATATACTGTGTTGTAGGACTTGCAAAATCTTCTCCCTCAAAGATGTGCAAGATTTAGTCGCAATTGGAAGGTGTCGTCGCGGCTCTGCTGCCACCGGCGGGGCGGATGGATGAGAAATTATCACGATGGGATCTGCAACGGTTGGTGCCGACTACCGGCGAAGTTGGATGCGGGGCTTTTCGAAATGGAATATTATTGGCGACACCATCGCAGAAGCTGGCGTATTGCCTTGGGGGGGATATTCCGGAAAGTGACAAACGTTTTCTGTGCTGGAAACGCAACCAAGGGGACCCTAGCTAGTTGAAAGTCTACGATGCTGTACGGCAGCAGGGTCAAATTGTTTCCGTCATTTCGCTGTACAGTGCTGTACACGTAGATAGAGTTTCGGTGGTGGGTGAGAAGTAGATTGGTCTTCCAGACGCGGTTTGGCGAGCGAATTCTTTTCTTATTTGGGTCGAGTGTGACATAGAAACCACCGGGCCGCGCAGAGTGACCAGTGCGGCTAAACAGCTGGATACCTTCAACTACCAGGATGCAAGAATTTGTTCGACAGCTTCCTATTTTCCAGTATCGAGTATGCAACATGTGCGCAATTCAGGCACGAGCCCTCCTACAAAACGCACGACTGCCATCGGCTCTCCAATTCCAAACACTTCACTCGTCGACTTCTCCACCAGATTTATGGAAAAAAGCACTTCCAAGCAACTATGACCTATTTAGCGCCTATCAGGATGGTGCCACTGTTTTCATGCCTCGCGTTACGACGGGAAAGCAATGGAAGCATAGTTGTACCATCGAAGCCAGGACAAGCCCATGCTTGCATTTCTATGCCAGTGCAGAAAATCGTCACTTTAGCACCTGGATACCACGTAGTCTATTCAGAGCAGCCTGCAGTTCCATACGACGAGGACATGCGTAATTACCCATGCGCTCCCCCCTTTGATTGATGGTGTCCAATCCCGACTCCTTGATTTTTCTCATCAGCTGCTCGACGCAGGCCGTCGCACCTTCCCTCTCCAAGACAGACATGCCACCAATTGTTTCCAGCGCAGCTCCGATAGCTCGTGTTTGACTCACTTCAACAATTTGTGAAACCGCGGACACATCCAGTTCCGTATCTCCGAACTCAATAGTTCCTCGCACCTTCGCAGTAACCCTCCCTCGTCCACCTGAACCTACTTTTTGGACGGATCTCCCGGAAATGCGACGATTCCTCGTTGACTTGAATATTCCAGAGCGCGACGACGAGCTTTTCAAGTCGAGACCTGAAGGGAACTTGTCAGAGATTTTCTTCGCATCTACAGTTACGTCAATCGGCTTGTAACAATCCATCATAATTACAAGATCGCTGACCTCAAAGTAGTCTCCTGCACCACCAATGACCAGGATAGAGCTGACACCTTCTTCGGAGAAAAGCGTCCTAATACGTTGAATCATCGGGGTGATTGGCTCCTTCGCGGACGGTACCAAGGCTTGCATACGTTGGTCCCTCATCATAAAATTTGTTGCCGCTAGATCCTCATCCGTCAGTAAAACCTTGGAACCCGCTTCAATTGCCTCGATGATATTTGTAGCCTGCGACGTCGACCCAGAAGCATCTGGCGTCGAAAAGCACGAAGTATCCTTGCCAAAAGGAAGGTTGTTGATAAAAGGAGTAATATCTACACCGCTTACACTACGTCCGTCTTCTGCACGGACTGAAACTGTGCTAGGATCGACACAAACAAATTCCCGTCCATCTCCAGGAATGTGATTGTATACTCCGACCTCCAGGGCTGCCAACAGGGTGGACTTTCCGTGAAAGCCGCCACCAACGATAAGCGATATTCCCGGCTTTATGCCCATGCCACGGACCATACGCCCGCTTGGGAGCTCAATCTCAACTGCAAGCTTTTTGGGGCTTTCAAACTTGATCGCAGTGTCCTTGCTCATTGGCTCATCCGACGCGCCCGATACACGCGGCAAAACGGCGCCGTTGGCAATGAACGCGATGAGCCCCTTCTCTTTCAGCTTTTCCTCTCTCAGACATTCCTGATCCTCTACGCAAATCACATGCCTCATGAGGGCATCAGCATCGTCCCTCTGCGCCAAAAGAACCTTCTCCGCCGCCACAGGCAACTGGTCCGTCAGCAACTGCGCCGCTGCGCGTCCCAAAATACTGCGCCCCTTGGCCGGCAAGTTCACGGTGAACCTCAGCTCCAAAAACCCCTGCTCTGCGATCAAGCACGAGGACCGCAGCAACACGTGCTGACTCGGACGATCAATATTTAAATCCCCCCCCTTCGGCCCACTCCAACCGCCCCCCCCTGCCGCACCGCGATGCATATCGGCCTGGTGTGAAACCCTCCAAAACTTACGCGTCAAAAAGTCACAAAACGCAATGGCCCGTGTCCGCGTCGCGTACAGCTCTGGCGCAAACCCGGCCCCAGAAATCGGAACGCGCAGGCGTGCCCGTGACGGCGGTGCATACGCATCGGACTGCACACGGTCAAAAAAGAGCTGGAGACGGCGTGTGAGATCCCAGCGACCGACCAGGTCGCGATAGCAGGGGTACGGCCGGTTGTCGAGCCCATGCAGGCAATTGGCCAACTCAGCGACATCACCCATGCTGCGAAAAGTCGTTGGGTCGCTGCGCGCCGTGGTTGACGACTCCACGTCGCCACCGAACCCGCCAGACGGACCGCCGCCGCCGCCACCGCTACCGCGCCCTCCTCGTCCATACTTTTGTGCGTAGAAAGCGCCACGGCCTCGGCCGCCGCCGCCTCCGCCGCCACCTCCACGTCCACGGTAGCCCCCACCGCCGCCGCTACCACCCCATGAGCCATACGGTGCCATCGAAATTGACTTTTGTCTATTTGCAGAGATTCGCACAGAGACGCGGGAAGGACAAAGTACCGAGCAAAATGTAAGTACCGAAGCGATGGGCATTTATGCTTGTAAGAAGGAGAAAGCGGTCAAGGATTGCTAAAAATAATTGAAGAGACGCCGCTGGAAATCGTGGCGTTTGCGAACCATAACCGAAAACTGTGCAGATCAAGTTCCGTGCATAATAATTTTGTTAGAATCACTTTTCGTTGGTCAGGGTAATTACGGATCACAGAGCTAATTCGGATCAAAAGCTTCTTTATCATCAGGACGCTTTTACTGTAGCCGTGAGGAAATTATGCACTGTATTACACTTGGTAATCTTCATACCACTGACGCCGAGTGCAGACCGTTATCAGCAACATGTTTTTCGTAGCAAAATATTTCATGAAGCATGTGTTTGGCATCAACACCACCCTTGCTGGTACAGTAACTCTAATCTTAGTGTACCATGAGAAAAGTTTCTATTCTTCTCCAATTTCAGTGGCTTCTTTCGCAGAGATTTCCCCATTTGCCTACGGTACCAACCGAAAGTCACAGATATGGCCTGAGAAAATTGCAGAAAGTATTCGTGAATTTACGATTCATAAATGTCTCTAATATTATAATACAAAATATACGAACCTGTAAGCTTGGTTCTTGTACTTTGAAGTTTTTGATTTGTAAGACTAAGCCTTCAGTAGCTCACTAGCGATACAACACCGACTGATTTCGGGAACAGTCCAAAACTTTCCCGTTCTTGTAAAAATGAAGATCGAGAAATTTCGAATGAAATGAGAACGCAACTCTGGAATTACGCCTGGAAGAATTCTACGACCGCCTTGTGACAAGCAGCCCACTGCATTTGCAGAATTCTTTACAGAATTCTTACTTGCACACTTTTGGAATCTAGTTTACGCTTCGAAACTCGTACGTAAAGGGCGTGAATAGTAACAGAAGACCAGTCCTGGGTGTTCCTCGCTACAATGAATAACTTTTGTGACGAGTGGCAGGCAGCCAGACTATTCGCAGAAAGCCGTCCGAGGAATTGTGAACAACTTGAGCATTGTGCTGTGCCCTCTCGCAAGACATCGCGATGGCTACTCAGGATCAGCGTTCTCGTCTCAATAATGTATTTAATTGGTCGGTATGCAGCTAGAAATTGAACAAGTTTAGAGACGTAGATGCATTTTGAAAAGTAACCGTTTCAACGCTTCACAGTTTCTCTTGAAGCTCAACTCTCTCAGCAATTCGGAATACATTGTTTACTTTCGTTTCAACAAGAATGATATGGTAAGAATGATAAAGGCAACGGCATGGCCGTCTACGCAAGCATGCACTGCTCACAATCGCTATTTGGTTTCCCAGACACCGTCAACGTGAATCGTTCTCCGTACACACTTCGCGCCTGCACGATGGAAAGACATGGGTACTTTTCTGCGAAGCATGGTTCCCATTTATGTGATATGTGTTGAGAATTTATAGAACATCTATTGAGTAGAAGGATAGGACTGATTACTGGACTTATAAACTCCATTGTCATTCGCAAGAATGCAGAAAGGTTTGCGAAGGACATCGAAAGAAAAAGCAACGGCATCAGGAATTGTATCGGTTTCATCGATGGGATCGTTCTTCGGGTTTTTTGTCCTGGAAACTATGGGACGCAGCTTTTTGCATACAACGGACACAACTAAAAGCTTGTGCTAAAGGTTTAAGCCGTCAACAGTCCAGATGGAAAGATACTGGATACGTACGGACGTACAAAGAGGCGTCATCACGACTAGACGATATTTACACGGTGCAGCCTTAATGGGCAGCTGACAGGTTCGATCGAGACTGAAAGTCAGAGTTATTCTTTCTACGGAGATTCAAGGTACAGTAGAATGTGTGTCATCGAGACCCCGTACCAGGAAAGAAGTGCAGCGGAGACATACTTCAACGAGGCAATGTTCTCTTGATGTCTTACCGTCGAATTGATATTCAAGGACGTCAGATCGTACTTCTTGATGATAGATATCAAGCGGAAGATGAAGGCAGTGGATTCTCTAGCTGGATCTCTCCAGATTGCAGGGATTTATTTCTGCAATAAGCACTCAGGAACGCTCTGCTGAAACACGAACCTTATTTGCTTCCGGGGCTCTGAGCAATTCGAAAATTAATCAGGCAATTCTGAAAAGGGTATCGACGTCTACTTCGTCATACCCATGGATAGAGAAAGTCGGAGTGTCACAAGGAGCAAAAGCCAAGATGCATCTGTCATGGTCGTTTAGGTCAATGCGACAGTGTCGACTCGTCCCGAGGTTATAATCTACCTAACAAACCTTCATTTTTATGAAGGCCTGGAAGGTCATCCGTCCAATCGACGTTGCCGTAGTCGTGCTACAGTTGACCCGTGCAGAACGTGATGCACATACTTCTTGTGCTGAACAGGTCTTACACGTATCACACGAAGCGTAGAAACAAACTGAACCTCGAGTCGACGTCGGAGAGAGGTTGTACACGTGTATTCGTGGCGTTGAAAAGTAAGTAAATTCTAAGATCGATGGGGTGTTTCTAGTGACATGGGCTGAGATCTGCACATGGGAAAATACATGGGCATCTAAATGTTGTTCTTCAGACTAAATTTCGCACATCCATCTGCTCATGTGGTTTGGTATGTGTAGATCTAAGCCCCTATCACTAGTGACACCGTCCTAGTCTAAATTTTTATTACTTCTCAAACCTCTTTTTCCTGCTATAGCGTCCCCAAAATCGCCCATTTTTCTGGGCAACCTTCCTTGCGGCTTACCCAAGTCTTTCTCAGCTGCTGTAGTGTGACCTGCTCGCCGGAACTGGTTTTCAAACTGGAATGTAATGTTTAAGTATGTTTTACTTCATCCTATTCAGCCACTTTTTCGTATAGGTACCTAGTCTTCCTCACGTCTATGTTACCGGAATTGGATGCGGACGTCCACTGAGAGCAGTACGAGGTCGAGTAATACCCGTGGTTTACTACACAGTTTGCAGTCCAGGGTCTAGTATTACTAGACTCGGACATCCACCTGGTGGACGCCAGAGTCTAGTAATACTACACCCGGAACTACTACACAGTTTGCAGTTCAGTGTCTAGTAATACTAGACTCGGACGTCCACCTGGTGGACACCAGAGTCTAGTAATACTACACCCGGAACTGCAAACTGTGTAGTAAACCACGGATATCACTAGACATCGTACTGCACGCAGTGGACGTCCAGGTCCAGTACTACTAGCTGATATAGTACGGGCTGTGGAAGTCCTAGATGCAGTTATACAACGCAGCATACTGCGACGCGTGAGAGTCCATTCCTAGTTTTACTGCTCGACAACGGCACTTTTCGCGGTTCCGAATGCAGTTTTGCTTCATTGGGAACTGCGAAAAGTGTAGCGGCGCAGCGTACTTAATGAAACTAAACCAAATGTTCACTGCGGGCGCTGAACGTCCGGTCGTATTCTACTACATTTCCGTACTGTTACATGAATAGCCCTCCTAAGGTATTTGTACGGATCTACGTTATCACCGTCATGCCCTACCATCACCCGCACTTTCTCACCCTCGCCACCTCCGACAGCCTGCACTCCACTCATCGCATCGATTACCGAACGCCTCGTGACTCTTGAACTACGCCACCCGTCCCGCCCGCCCTCGCTTCCAGTTTGTACACCACACAGCACCACCACCAGCATTGCCTTGACCTCTCCACCTCCAACAGCCGTCACTCCGAGCTTCGCATCGAATACCGAACGCCCCGTCACTCTTGAACGACGCCACCCGTCCCGTCGGCCGTCGCTTTCAGTTTGTACACCTTACTCCACCACCACCCGCATTGCCTCGACCTCCCCACCTCCAACAGCTCGGACTCCCCGCATCGCATCACAATCCTCTTCCAACAGCCCGCATTTCCCGCACCGCGTCGCGAGCTACAAGTCTTGCCACTTTTCAACGACACTACCGTTCCCGCCCACCACCCCTTCCACTTGGCACAGCACAGCACAGCATCACCTGCACTCCCTCACCCTCTCCACGTCCGACGGCCCGCACTCCCCGCATCGCCTCGCACATCACACGTATCGGAACTCTTCAACGACGCCTCATATCCCACTCAGACCCTTCGCACCAGTGCGAATATCGTTTCGAATACGCGCTGCTTACCTGTGCATGCCGTCGCATCACGACGAAAAAATGCCGCTCAGTACTTTATGTTGACGGCAGGGTAACTTTGCAGATTTGGCGTGGTGGCGTCCAGTGTCGCTGCGGTTTAAATAGGGCCTATGGCAGGTTCTTCCGTTCCACATTTTCGCAGCCTTGCCTTGAAAATACCATAGATAAAATTGCCCTAGACCGTACGAAATTTTGAAAACCTTTCAAGTACGGATATGACAGTATCACTACTTTTCGATTCCCTCCTCTCGTTGTAGTACCGGTCAGCGAACGCATGATGGTCGCTTATCGATACAGCCAATAGTGTGCGTGTGTGTCGAATGGTAGGCCTCGTCTTTCACCTTGACTGCTCCCGCGTGCACGAGATCTACACTTGGTTTCGTGAACGGGGGAGTGCCCGCGACCAGACCTACCCTGTTGTACTAAGTGAAAACAAGAAGAAAGCTCCACCCGTGGAAAACGTCCTCCCTCTCCGTTCTCTCACTCCTCCCACCACCCCTCCTCCTTGCAGCCATCCTGGCCAGCCCCCAATATGCGCTGCATGTACTCACACGGCGTCTACTCGTCTTCCAACGCATACTCCCGTTCCAAACGAAAACGACAGTGTCAATTCCGAACACACCAACCAGCCGAGCTCGTCCCTAGTCCCCCGCAAGGTTCACCCGCCCCTGAACCTCCATACCAGTACGATGATAACGTCCTTTCTGATGAGGCTCGGGCGCCCTTCCTTCCCTTGCTCCCATTCCAATTTCACGTTGATGCAGAACCGAATCACAAGTAAAACCGGCCTCCCGAAACAATATATCGCAGTTTCTCTCGCAGAAGTAGAGAGTACTGCCAGACCGCGCAACGTTCACGAGATCATCTCTATACTGGGGGATCCCGACTTCTCTCTCGAGCGCTTTGGAGACCGCATTCGGTCCTCACAAGAGTGTCGCTCCCTCATATTCGCTGTGGTCGAGGAGGAGCTTCGCCATCAGGCCTTCTCCACAACTCGTGTGTTGGACCACAGCCGTACGTCCTTCGGAACTGCGTACATTCGGGACCCTGTTGAGATCCTACGAAAGCAGATAGTGCAAGCTAACACAGAGGCTTGCTACTTCCACCCTCGTCGTGACCCCCCGCAGAGCGACACGCATCCCTTCGCGCATCCCCGGAAGACTGACGTGCGCCGACGAATTTGTCGAGACCTCCAGGAACAATTCATTGGCAGCGAGCTCTAGGGTGTGATGTGGGTCACCGGGACGTCAGGGACCCACTCGTTTGTAGGTTGCATACAGATCTATACGGATAAATCCGCCACTACACTTAAGAACGGCGCCCTCATTGCGTATCCCATGCATCTTACTCTCCTCAACTTCACTGCCACTTTCCGCCGACGCTGCATAATGTCACGGCACACCGTCGTGGGCTATCTTCCTGTCCAGCTCTTCCCCACCCTCGACGACAGAGACGCTGACGTCCTTCCACCTTCTTCGAGTACTCGTGCACCAGACACCAAAAACTCCGTACTACACTGCGCCCCGCACTCTCTGCTATCGCCTCTGTATGAAAGAGCCCTATTAGGCTTCATATGCTCAAGTCCCCACCATAATCTCTGAAAATGTCACGCAGTCCTCACGAGCTACTTTTACTACATACCCGAGGCGAAGGACATCATCGGCACTCGATCAGGCACAAAAACCAGACAGTCCTCCCACCGTTGCGAAGTACCTTTACGCCTCCTCACTTCGTCCGCCGCATTCCCGCCGCGCACCACGCAGTTCACCATCCTACTTCGAAGGGATGTGGCCGAACTCGAGGCCGACGCCGGTGGTCATACATTGCTGGGCACGCCGGCTCAGGCACGAGCTTCCATCACATAGGCGAAACAAACACTCGCCACGTCCTCCCTGCGGAGGTCGCCATCCTTTCTGGAAACACGC
>JAUKWC010009551.1:0-20062 GCA_032356245.1 Endocladia muricata | reverse complement strand
GCTGGATTTTATCCGTACAGTTCGTCACTGCTGCGTGCGAAGACTGCCCGTACCCGTTGCTTTTGTAGCATACCCAGGCGAACTGCACTTCAAGCGGCACATTCCTCCGCCAGAAGTGAACAGCCCATTGCCTGGCTGAGGCGTCGCCATATCCTCTTATACACGACTTTTGCGTGTAGTGACTTCGACGTCGGACGTGGACCATCGGCTGGTCCTCCACGTTGAACACGAAATCCTTCCGCCGTCTCCCCCTCGACGCACTGGCCTCGTCACTAGCATCGTCGTACACCTGTCAGCTGTAACGCTTGAGGCGCAAAAGCCATATGCCCAACTTAGAGACCACTACAGAAAATGATTCTGTGGCCAATTTTAGCAAGCGGTGCATGGAATATTGGGATGGAGGCATCCGTGTCCTTGCAGGTGAAGACATCATGGGCAGAGTTATCGGGACCCCGCTCGCTTTTGGTGTTAAACTGAGAGTCTGTCAACAGCAGCTGAACCTTATCCTCCAGGCACTCAGCCGAGTCGTCAGCGTGATGATTGAGGAGGCCGAGGAAAGTGCAGCTCTGGACATGGTAGTCCGACTTCATCACATAGAGCAACTCCGCTAAAAGGTCCATTGATAGATTCTCCTCGCGGAGCGACTCTTCCGACATCTCCTGCGGTGATGGAGACGGGCTAATACGGTTAGCTGGTTTTGGGGCTTCGCGAAGGGGGTCGTTCGGCTCCGGCACTAATGGGTTGAGAGTGGACCGGAAAGCCCCCCTAGCTTGCCCCGTACGACTGTGTGCCACCACATCCCCTACTTCGATATCACTACGCTCCAGTTCCAAGTCCACCTCCTCTTTCAGCCGGGAAGACAAAGAACGAGGAGGCTGCGCGGATAGTCCTGCACTGGGCGTGGTGCTCGACAGTGTGACCCGTCGACGACGACGCGGTGTTGTGTCTTCCGAATCGGCATCCGGCAGCTCCGAGTCCACCCCGATAACCTCTGGACAGGCACTATCATCTTCAGGCGCTTCACGTTGAAGCTCTATGGCCTCCCGGGTATCCCTCCTTAAGTCGGCAAAGACCCTTTTCAAGTGGTCATGCAGCGACTCAAAGCGGTCCAGATACGGCCCGCTGCTGCGGTGCTTGGCATCGTACAAAGTTCCGTTTTTAAAGGTGGCTTGCAAGCTCGACAGGAACAGACTGGTAACTGCCCGCATTGCCGCATCCTTCTCAGGAGTTCGGCCCCAGACTACGGTACTACTCGTACTCTCCTTCACACTTGCTACCGCATTCTCTTGCAGCGTGGTCTCCTGCGTGATGGGTGGAAAGCCATCAGCGCGTGACTTCAAAGCCACAAAGTGCTGAACGCGCAGACGAAACAGAAGGTAGTGTCCGAATAACGCTTCGCACTCCGAAACGTCCCCTGCTTTCGCGAGCTTCGTCCACGCCCGAGTTAGTAGTTCCGCAGCGAATGCGAGACGATTTCCGATTTGATTATTCTTCTTCAAAGCGAATACACGTTTGCTGCCGCGCCTCGAGTGGCATACGTTGACCGCGTGGAAGAACACGAGAACCTCGTGGGTTCTGTACCGGCCAGCATAATAGGCTCCTGGCAGAACTACTTCCCGAACCTTGCCATCCGTACAGGGAATGAACTCCGTGCCACCAATAAGAGACATCCCATAGTTCTTTTGGCAGAGAGCCACATCCGCGATCTCCCCAATTCTCTTGTCTTTTCGGATGAGCCACACGATTGACAACGCGGCAGGCACTACCTGCTTCATCTGCTCGCTGTTTAGTTCGCAAGAGACCGGGTCTTCCATCTCGACATAATTGCGGAAGTCGCTGCCAGGAATGCGATGCTTGCTCTTCAGTGCGGTAATTTCCTTGATCGCCATGAAAGCCTCGTTGTCTGCCGCGATGCAAAGAGTACAGGACACCTGACATGTGGAACTTCATGACGTCAAATTTCGCGTTCGCCTCGGATGAGAAGAGAACGGCAATAAAGGCATACAAGCACACGCCGGCTGTCTCGGGCCCGCTGAGTTCAGTCTGCGCCATGATTAAAGTGCAATGAGGAACAATCGAGGGAGAGAGTCCAAGGAATGATCTGAGTGCAAGGAAGGAGGAGAAGAGCATCCCAAGTGAAGCAAGGAAAACCATGTGGATTGAAGGACAGGGACAAGACAAGAGGACGATGCAAGGAAAGCACGGAGGACCGCGTCGATATATTGGTGTCACGAGGTTGTAGGGTGACGTGCTGTGGGATCAGATGTGTGCCATCCGTACTCAGGAAAGGTGGGACGTCTGCCAGGACCACGACGTGCTCTTACACGCTCAAGTTTTTGTTAAGTAACAGCAGGTACGAAAAGTGGCGCCCCCTTCACGAAACTCGGACTAATAAGTAGAGTATTTATTGATCGGGGGGGTGTCATTAGTGATAGAGGCTGAGATCTACACATGTGAGAACATATGAGCAGACGGAGGTGGGAAATGTTGTCTGAAAAACGACATCCATCGGCCCATGTATTGTCCCAAGTGCAGATCTCAGCCCCTGTCATTAGTGACACCATCGAAGTCTGAGTTTTTGTTACTGTCTAGGATGCCTATTCACAGGCCCTCGGCCCCTGCTTCCAGTACTGCCGTTGACGCTTATGATACTTCAAACTTCGGAAGGCACTCTCCGCGTGCGCATGACTTTACAACGGCGCCATCACCAGTGGTAGCTACCACCTGGACCTTGTGCTGCTCAAATCAAAACAACTGCGATGTGGTTTTCGCGCTTGTTCTTCTAACAGAGCCCCCGTCTGTCCTTTCCTGCATGTGGTGCGGCTCTAAATCGGTGGTTCTGCCGGTCAGAACGACTAGAAGGGCTGTTCCGATGAAACGATCTTGCAAGCGCAGTAAGCAGCTGGAAAGGGATGAGAAAGCCCCAGCTGCGCCCGTTGTTATGACTGCACTAAACCGCGAGGTTAATACAACTAGGTCGCACCCAGTAGGAAGGCGTAAAGGGCCTGTGCAGCCACGCAAAACGCCGGCGTCGTCTCTATTTAGTCCAGAAAGAGGCCAAGCCGTTGGTGCCACTGCCCTGATGACTCACGGTTCTGCTGTAACACCGGCAGCTCCACGCCGGCGTGCAGCCAATCAGGTATCTGCTTGTCGTTCGTCTATGCAATCTGCCTGCAGCTCGAGCACAGTAGGCTTCACCGTCCGGGCCGGAGTTGCGTCCGCTCCGCGCGTCCGCACGCCCGTCATTACCGCCCCTGTGCGGTCGCACGTCCGCTGCCGTGCAGGGTAAACTCGTCGTGTGACTCTGCGTTCTCCTGGTGCATCGGGCGCGGAATCCTCCTCCTCTCCACCTCCGCCCACGTCGTCCAAGACAAAGGTCGAGAGTTCGCTTGTAGCTCGCTCACAACCAATTCGCGTGAGCAGATGGACGAGCCACGAACGATGTTTGCGGAGCAGATGAACAAGCTGAGGGTGCAGGAGGACGGGATTGCTGGTCTGTAGACAAGAGCCAATGAATACAAATGGAAGCTACGGAAAGAAAATCAAGAGCTCGTCGAGGTGCGGGTGTAGATCAAGGCAACGCTTCCCGAGCTCTAGCGCCTACAATCGTTATCGAAGGATGTCAAGGAGAAGAACGAGACCTAGGCGTGGCTCGCGGGATTTCTTGTGGCGCGCAGCAGGCCGCACCGCCGCGCGGATCTGGACGTGATCGGCGTCGCAAGTGTATGACACAAATGGGGGAAAGTACACTAGTGTTGCCAAGACCACCGAGAAGCAGACTGTGCAATGGTGCAACCGCAATACTGCTGAGCTGGACACAAAAAGTTCTGTTCCAGCCTGGAATTGGGCGGGTCGGGGTGACCCATGCGTGGAGGGGGAGCTCTCGGCGGATGGTCTGACGGGTGTCGTGCCGATGCCACCGATGGTTCTTTCCAATCGTAAGGAGTGCTATAAGTGTTCCTACTACGGTGGGGCGACTGCTCTGGTTGGAATGGTGCGTACAGAGCTTCGCATCGGGAACTGGTCATCGTTGTTTTACGAAGCCGAATCCCGCCGCGAGTGCGAGGAGGCTGTTTCATCAGACTATGCTGTATGTGTAAGGATGAGGCAGACAATTTCTGACGTGATGAGCACGCGGAAGAGAAACACTAGGGACGAGCTGTCCTAATGCCTCGGGTACGTCATCTTGATTTCGCGGAAGACCTTGTCTGTGTCGTACTGCGGGTTGGCGCAGCACTCATCTCAGGCACTTAAAGCGCCGGTGAGGCTGATGAGGTCAGAAGGGGAGCAAGGGACTCCAGACTTCTCATTGTGGCGACTTAGTTAGGGAGAGGATCTACCATGCGGTGATTACTATATCCCGAAGGTAGTGCGTTATCTTGGGGCGGGTGATGTACTGTTTGGAAACTATTCCGGGAGACATGTCCTTTACAAGTTCCGACGGTACCATGCTTAACATGATGGGACTTCTATGTACGGGTCCATCATGCAACTCGTACGCCCGGGCGCCTACCCATAAACAGTGGTATCCTGCCCACAGCATGCTGAGGTCCGTAGCGACCAGGACAAATACACCTGCAGCCTGACGTTTTCCGAGTACCTGCATTTGACAACCGCGCAGATACCATGCCGTGTTTGCGGCCTTTTATGCCTCCTTGTTCGGCAAGAGATGTTTCGGTACGATTTTACGGTTCAGGGGCTTTGTCTGAGTCGGTTAATGAGGGGACAGAACGGTCTATTGACGAGGATCGCGAGGATTTCCTAGCAGGCGCCCCTGGGGTAGTCACAAACGTGATGAGGGTGGGTTCATGGAACAAATTTTATGCTCCGGTACGGAAGATGTGGTTTTCGGACAACATTTCCAGTATGCTTCCCGATGTTGTCGGTTGCTATGTCGCACGTGCAGACTCAACCCAGAGACTGTATGAACTTTTCAATGGCGAGTCTGGCCTGTCACGGATTTCCCCGAAACTTTGGAATCTTCCCCGCGCGCTGTTGTCGGAGCAAAGGACGCGTAACTGTCGACGCGAAGAAGAGAGTGAAGGAAGGAAACAGTACTTCTATGTTGGTAGCTTACTAAATGGACTGTAGTTTTCTTGTGTGTTTAATTCTAGTGCAAAGAGAGTGGCTTATCCGTTGGAGGGTAGGGTTCAGGTAGGATTCGCCGTGCATCAGGGTCTCTGTAGAACCCGTTTGTGTAGAAGCGATGGTAGAGCCGGTGGAGCTGCGCAGCTAAAGTGGGGATGCGGCAGTTCGACCGCACCACGTGAACTGTGCCAATGATAGCAGGAGCCTTGCACAGGTCAAACCAGGGAAAAGAAGGAGCTTGATGCCCTCACAGCTGTATCTCTGAGAGCAGGACGGGAACTTCTGTTCGATTTTCGTTCTCATCTTTAGACCGCCGCAAGCAAACGCATTGAAGAGTGTCATCAACAGCCTCCATTGGTGCAATATAGTGCATGTACCGGACGATGGCATACTCGGTAAGTTGCAGTGATTCACGGTCATGCGTCCGAAAGACGGACAAAAACTGGGCCACCCAAACAGTGCCTGTGTGCTCACCGTCGTCAGCAGCCAGGAGCACGGAGCTGAATCGCTGCCGTTTCGTCGTGGCGAAGCTTCTATTCGCATATAAGCGCCGAATGCCATATTTCCGCATCGGGTCAAGTCGAATGGCATTCATGTCGGGATCATAGCCGTTGACGGAAGGACAGAGGCCGCCGAGAATGTAGCCACTTTTGACGATAGTTATTTGAAGAGTGTCACATATGTGGACCGTATGTTGCTGGAGAAGCTCGGCGCGGACAAGGCCCGGCAGTACAGTGGTACCCTGGTCACCAACTTGTACGCGAAGGTCGATGCAGATGTTGGGAGCTTCTCCACGTAGTGATTGGAGCATCGCGGCGGTGAGACAGACTTATTCGTTCCCGAGAAGCGGAATGGCGAGGGTTCTCAGGTGAGTGAGGTCGCAGAGATACATTGGGTAGCGTTCCCTGACAAGAGGATCCCCGTTCCTGTCGTTCGGATTCCTGTGCGGGTCTGTGGGGCGACGCGATCGGGAGACGGAGCCGACTTGAGTTCGAATTGCATCAAGGTTGTTGTAGTGCCGGATTCGGCGGACGATTTTGTCCATGGTCGTAGCCCTTCGCTTGGAGGTGCAACAGTAGTCTTTCTTCAATGCAGTCTGAGCGTAGGCATAAACATCAGCTTCTGGATGTTGTAGGTCTCCAAAGTTGCAGATATCATCTGCAAGGTGGGTGAGGAGACAGAACTTGAGTGTCTTGACCATGGTCGAGTGGTGGTCCCCAAAGATGTGCAGCATGTGGAATGTAAACTTATTGATAAGATCCTCTAGGATCTGAACCTCTGCGCAGCTCGAGTCCTTCTCTAGTACCTGTCTCGAACTGACTATCAGAATTTCTGAGTATTGAGCGCAGATACATGCGAAGGGCGCGGAGTCAACTTCATCACAGCAAGGGTCAATGATTCCTGGAAAAATTGGAAGGACCATGTCAACAGACTTGCATTGTTTGGACTTTGGCATGCCGTGGAATCCTTCATTTGTATAGAGTCCGTCAAGGTGACTCCATTTTCCGGAGGCGGAGAAGTCGACGTGTAGACCGCAAACGTCGAAGTCCCCATGAATGGCCTCCCGAGTTGTGCTGACTGCACAAATAAGAGCAGTGCGGGAGGTTCTGAGCTGCTTCCCACTGTTGCCGGCGGAGGCTTGCGCAATGACGAGGGCGGGGGAGACCAGCCAAAGAAACATGCAGGTCCTGATTAGCTTGGAGATGCCGAGGTGGAAGTAGTGCAGCGGTTCGGAAAAGAAAATGGAGTCCATGTCGAAGTGAGAATTGGACGGAAGCAGGAAAACTGTTTCCAGAAAGGATGGCCATCTCCGCAGGAAGGAGGTGGCAAGGGTCTGTTGCGCCTGTGTGATGGAATCTCATGCCTGAGCCGGCGTGCCCAGAAATACATGAGCAACAGCATCAGCCCCGGGGTCGGCCAATTTTCTGCGAAGATGGGTGGTGGGCTGCATAGTGCGCGTCGAGAATGAGGACGAGGAAGTGAGGAGATTTGAAGATACTTTGCAACGGCGGCAGGGTTGGCTGGCTCTTGTTCCTGCTCGAGTGGCGATGATGTCCTTCTCCTCGGGTTTGTCGCAGCAGTAGCTGGTGAGAACTGAGTGACGTTTCCAGAGACAATGGTAGGCATCTAAGCAGGTGAGGCGTACGAGGCATTTTTCATGCAGAGGCGATAGCAGAGAGTGCAGTGCGGAGTATAGTATTAAAGTTTTGGTGTCTCGTGCGCGAGCAGTCGGAGAAGTTGGAAGGACGTCAAACTCTCTGTAGTCCACGGTGGGGAAGAGCTTGACGAAAAGATTGCCCACGACGGTGTGCCGGTACATTATGCAGTATTGGCGGAAAGTGGTAGTGAAGTTGACGAGAGTGAAATGCACTGAATAGGCAACAACAGCGTTGTTGTTAAGTGTACTCGCGGATTTATCCAGATAGACCTATATGCAACCTACAAATGAGTGGGACCCCGACGTCCCGGTGTCCCAGATGACACCCACGAGCTCGCTACCCATGACTTCTCCTTTGAAGCCTTCTCAAACTCGTTGGTGCACGTCTGTCTGCAGGGGATGCGCGAAGAGATGCGTGTCCCTCTGCGGGGGCCCACCACGAGGGCGCAAGTAGCAAGACTCTGTGTTATCTTGCCTCACTTGCTTTCGTACGATCTCGGCAGGGTCCTGGAAGTAGGCCGCTCCGAAGGACTTACCACTGTGGTCCAATAGACGAGATGCGGAGGAGTCCTGATGGTGAGGGTTCTTTTCGACTACAGCGAGTGTGAGGAAGCGACACTCTTGTCGGACGCGAATACTGTCTCCAAAGCGCACAAGAGAGAGGTCCGGATTTCTCAGAATAGAAATGGTTTCGTCAACTGTTCGCAGGCTGCCAGTCCTCTTTCCTTTTGTACCAGGAACTGCGATAAAATATTTGAGGAGCTTGGTCTTACCTCTGGTCGGTTGTACATCAGGCTGCCACACGAATCAGAGAAAATGAAGCAGAGGCACTCGAGCCTCATCAGAAAGGAAGTTGTCATCGTAGTGGACAGGAGGTCCTGGAGTGGTTGAACTTTGTGGAGAAGTAAGCACGAGCTCGGCCACCCGGTGTATTCGGAAGTGACACTGTTCCTCGTCTTTGGAGAGGAGATACGCGTCGTCAGAAGAGTAGACGCAGTGCCGAGATTTGCAGCACATATTGACGGCTGGCAGAGATGGCTGCAAGGAGAAGAGCTGGCGGTAGGAGTAGGGGAACAGAGAGGTAGGACGTTTTCCACGGTTGGCGCTCCTCTCTTGTTTTCACCAAGTACAAGACGGTAGGTTCGCTCGCGAGCACTCCCGCGTTCACGAAACCTAGTGCAGATCTCGTACACGTGAAATTGGTCAAGGGGTAGGACGGGGCCTCCCATTCGACAAGCACAGATGGTATTGGCTGTGTCGACCAGAAAAAATCATGCATTCGCTGATGGGTACTGTACCGAGAGGTGCGGATCGAAAAGCAGTGATACTATAATGTCCCTACTTGAAAGGTTTTCAAATTTTCGTACGCTCTACGGTAGTGTTATGGCATTGTGGCGAGACTGCAGAAGGCAAGAGCATACCACAGGTCCTATTAAAACTGCAGCGACGCGGAACGCCACCTTGTCAAATCTGCAAAGGTACCCTGCCGTCAACAGAAAGTACTGACCGACGGATTTTCCATATGATGCGACGACGTGCACAGGTAGGCAGCGTGTATTCGAAGCGGTATTCACACAGGCGCGAACGGTTTGGGCGGGATGGGAATTTTCATTGAAGAGTGGCGAGATGTACCGTGTGCAATGCGATGCGATGCGGAGAGTGCGGGTTGTTGGAGGTGGAGAGGGTGAGGTAATGCGGGTAGTGGTGGAGTGTGGTGTACAAACTGGAAGGAAGAACGGGAGGGACGGGTTGTGCCGTTCATGTGTGGCGAGGCCTCTGGTGTTCCATGCGATGCGGGGAGTGCGGGTTGTTGCAGGTGGAGAAAGCAAGGGTGGAGGTGTGATGGTCGGGCATGATAGTGAAAACGTAGATCCGTCCAAGTACTCTAGAAGGACTATTCACGTAGCAATATGGATCTGTAGCAGAACGCGACCGGACATTAACCACGCGCAGTGAACGTTGGTTTGAGTTGAAGTAAATGCCATACGCGCCTGCACTTTACGCAGTTCCAAATGCAGCAGAACTGCCTTCGGAACTGCGAAAAGTCCAGTTGTTGAGCAGTAAAACTAGGAATGGACTTCCACACATCGCAGTACGTTGCTCAGTATAACTGCATCCTAGACTTCCATAGCCCGTAGTATGTAGGTTAATATTACTAGACTCGGAATTCCAAAGGGTGCACGCCCGAGTCTAGCATTACCAGAATGGTACTTCCACCAGGTGGAAGTCTGGGTCTACTAATACTAGACCTGGAACTGCGAAATGTGCAGTAAACCAAGGGTACTACTAGACGTCATACTGCACTCGGTGGATGTCTGCATCCATTTCCGGAAACACACGCGCTCGGTTCCTACGCGTACATAGGCGCTGCACGACAGACGTACTCGGGCACGCCCTTCTACTGCATGATGAGTGGTGCCTGACACTCAATGTCCGTCTCTCGTCACCTCTACCTAGACGAACACGATCATCTCATATCGCATTGTTTAGAAGTTCCATGACTTCGATGGGGATCTTTCGAAGCCTAAAGTTGTTTAGCCGAACTTCAAGAAATCATCTGATGTTGCGGGCATTTTCATGGCAGCCAATTTCCTCTACTTCAATATCAATCGTCGTGAGGTGGTACATAAGCCTACTGCACACACTCGTGCTGTCGTAAGTAGCTGAGCGCAACCGGTAGAATAGCCGGCCCAGGTGCGAAAGGTTGAACTCTACTCCATAATCTGATCCATCTTCATCCTGAGTCGTTTGGAGGTATACTGCTAATGGCTAGCTTACAGCAGGTACTTCTGTAAAACTGGACTCGACCAGATCACCTTGATCGCCTTGTGCTCAGGAGATTGATCTCCACGTCCAACTTCGCGATCTCCTGAACCCTGAAGAGCTCATTTACCAGCCTCTCGCGTAGGCTTCGATACCCATGTGCTAGGTAGGGCTACACTCTTCGTTCCCACACTTTTACTGGAAAAAGCGAGGCGGGGCTTTCCCCGTAACTCGGCAGTGTTCGTTTCCTTGTCTTCCTAATCGCTCTGGGGTTGGAAAGAACCTGATCACTGGCGGCGTTTTCGAAGAGCTACTTGTTAATTGGGTGGTTCCGTGAGAATCGCCCATTCGATCGGAGCTTGTCGTTTAGTTTCCGTCGCAGCTACATCTCCCTTAGTTCTGTCTACATCCTCTCTTTACTGCATACTGGACCATGTGGCGGAATGGCCCGGAACTTCAGTGTTACACTTCTGCCGTGTATGACAGAGCTCCGTTGTTCTCGTCGCAGCGGTTCGCAGCTAAAGTGCGGTTGTCTTCGGACTTGATGCAGTGAGATAGAAGTTTCATATGTTTCTCCACCTGGCCTCACATCTACGCGCTTTGAATCGCGTAATCAACTTTCATGTGGATCTTCACGCTCCCTTTCCTACAGGAAATACTTACGGGAACGGGCTGCATTCCGACCAAGGATGACGAGTTTCTTGTCTCTTTCCAGATTGGCCACAGCACGCGCAAACTTTGCCGTTTTGACAAGGCTGTTACACACAGGCCTTGCAGGGTGGCACGAGACCCATACCCCCAATGTAGCGTGACTTCGTTCTGTGTTGAACTGACATCTCCCACGCCCGACATTGCCGATAATGAATGCGTCGGCGCGCGTTTTTTCGCGTCAAAATGTATCTGCCTAGCGAGTATAAATAGGTCTGCAATTACGATCGCCCTTATGGCTTATTTATTTCGTTCCTTTTCTATTTCCTACCAATACGCCGGATGCTTTCCAGTCACAGCTGCACACTTTCGTCTGTCATATACTCTGTTGGGCAAATTACACGTCGGTCTGAAATTTGGCGCCTCCATGTCTTTCTGCCATGTGGTTTATCGCAGAACTAAGCTTTCCGCTGAGACAGTAGTTCTTTCTGAGGTCTACGAATACCATTAAAGCGTGCAGCGGCTACCACGCTTCTTCTCATACATCTATTATCATCTCAAACGATCTCCTTTATATCCTTCGTACGCTACACCTTCACCAGTGATAATACCAGGGTTTGCGTGCAAGGCGTTTCATTCCTCCCGATAGGGGTCTAGTGCACTCTTCTGACGCATTCGTGGCACTGGACGAGTCCATGCGCTCACATCTTCGCACCTCGAAGATCTGGAGGTCCTATTAGGCGATTGGCTACATCTTTTTGCGTGCTCTATAAGCATTGTGACTTTCACCGCTCCTGTCATAGTTGAAGATGCATTACCATAATTACAGACGGGCGAGTCCCTGGTCGAATCATGTTGGTTCCACAGCTTCGCGCGATAGTCGGGAACAGTTTAGATTGCAAATTGTAGCTCCCTGTGCCTTCTTCTATTGAGGAACCCTCAGTGCGACTACAAATACCGATGCCCGCTGAAAACACGCCACCAAATCACTTGTGATCACTTGGGCGCTATCTGCTATCTGATTTAAACCAACAACTTTATGGTACATGACTGTGTGCCGTGATACCCGTCTTGGTCATTTTTCGCCGAGGTACCGACTGGTTGCAAATCTCTTGTTGCTCATATCAGATACGTTTCACTTTATCTTGAGACCTGATTTCCAAAGATCTCAGCCTAAGCTTGATTGTTCGTCGCCAGTATATTGTAGAACTGCACGCGTTTCGGGGCCCCCCTTTTCGACGCTGCACTACCGTAGTATCGTTCAGGTACTATCCTTCATTTTCCATGACAATACTCATGCGATGCGCGAATATGATTCATCGCCAAACCGTCCAGTTCTGTGCACTGGTTGATATACACTCGGCGTGTTCGTCTCCTCCTATTCCTGAGCCGAGGTGCATTCTTTATTCTTCACCATTACTTTCTGATGTGCAAGTGGTCTCTCGTACTTTTCTTACTCTCAATGCGACGTCGGCTTTCGGCTTGCAGGTTATTAATCACGTTGCTTGAGCAGTAAGTCCTATTCGTTTTGTCGTATACCTTCTTTTGTCTCTCCCGCAGCCATTTCGCTTCTCTATGGCCATCGACCATTCAATTCAGCTCTTGCAATGCTTGATTTACCGTCGCGTGATTGCATAATGTTCTCTAACCGTCGATCTCACGACGAGCCTAGCCTGCTTTGTTCTACTAAATGTCAAGATACGTGAATGTTTTTGCTCTATCGCCACTCTCGGTTCAGCGTTACGACAGTACCTCACAAATATTTTTTCTTTCCAGACGACCGTGCGGGATAGCTACTGAGATTCTAGAATAGACAGTGGTGCTGCGTACACAATCTGAACGTTTTGCTCGGTCAGGTTTTGCGGGCAACGGAGTATGATACCCTTTCTGTTGGTATCATAGAACCCGGTGCTGTATATTGCACGTACGACAACCAGTATATTCACTACACATACTCTATCATTTACACATTTTTTCAATGGTCGGTTGGCCTCACATGAGGCCTAGTTTCAAGTCGAAGTATGAAATTATTGGGATTCCTTTTAACTATGTCTTTTTGGCCAAGCGAGTACACATAGTCTTGACAGTTCGAAAAACTTAATGCTGTCTAAGTTCACCGACAGCAGGGGCAAGAATTGTACCAAGTATCTCGATGAGCCCTCAATTTTCAAAAACCATGTCTCCCACTTCCGACCACCGTCGCATCGTTGCATCGAGAGTTTATACTTTCGCTCTCCTTGTAACCGCCGACTCCAAGTGGCGGCAGATGTATTGTGCAAATTAGAATCTCAAGAAAGTCCCTGGAACCGTCAGAGATGTCAAAAGGCCCAAGGTCAACGGAAGAAATGTCACTGATGTCAAAGTCAGCTGAGAGCTTGCAGATGGTATCAATGTCGTGTCACTGCGGCTTGAAAACATCAAAGCAGAACGGAGGCTGAGAAACTCCGCTTAAACGGGAGCTCCGATTGCTTCTCAGAACTCTGAGCTATTCGAAAATCAGTCCAGCAGCTCCAAATCGGGCGTTGACGTCGACCTGGTCACACCCATGGACGGAGAAGGTCACGATATCACAAGGAGCACGAGCCAAGATGTATATGGCCCGGTCGATCAGGTCAGTGACACAGTGTGGACTCCTGCCATAGTCACATTTGACATAAATAGCTTCATTTGCACGAAGCCTTGGAAGGTTATTGGCCCAATTCACCAGTCTGTATCTGAAAGCTCCTATCCTGCTTTATTGACCTCATTGAACTACTTCATATGGATGTTCATGAAGTGCCGTCTGAACTGCACGGTTGTGCGGACCAGCAGGGAGCTGGAAAGCAAGCATTTCGAGAAAACAGGCAAAGATGAAATTTCACGTTTTCTCGGGATTCTAGTGCTGATGAGAAGATGCCAGTTCAGCAATCATCGGACATTGCGGAGCATTAATATGAGCAGCAAGCACTTGCCATCTGCACGTTTTGGGGACATAATGCCTCATAACCGTTTCCAGCAGCTCCGCACCTGCATCACATTTACTGGAGCTGGAAGCGGCGCTAAGACTATGGATCCAAAATGAAATCTGGTCGGAAATTTCGATGGTGCAGTTAATGTCATCGAGCCGCAAAAGTCAAGCCGTCTCACCGCATATGCGTCGATAAGAGTATGTCGAGGTGATGCGGGCTAGGGGGGAGCACGACTGGTATTAGTATTTCGCACTATGTGTCACTCGACCACAAACCGAAACATGGATGCGAAATCTAGTCAGCGTATTGCGGTTTCGGTGGCATCATAGTTCGTCTCGAGCTGACATTGTCAGCAGATGATGATGTCCACCAACAGTTCGACGGCAGCTATAATCATGTAACATTCGTACTTCTCAGACTGGCTGAGCCATGGTTTCGCACGGACACAGTCATCTGTCCGGACTCGTACTTCGCATCTGTCGAAACAGCTAAAGTGCTTCTTGGCAATGACCTCAAACTTACTGGGGTTCTCGAGACAGTCGCAGAGGGATACATTGTTGACTACGTTTTCAGGGCTATAAATAGCTGACGAGGGTTCCCGCGTCACGATAGTCACTAACGAGCCCGACATCACGTCTGTCATGTGGGTTGGTCGAGGAAGACGCTATTTCCTCACCTTTACTGGAACAATCTAGGTTGGTGACAACAAATACCGTGAAAGTTGGAGATTCCGAGACGGAAACCCCCCCTAGAAAGCATTGAGATTACAGTCTCAAAAATATTTGGGAACTGCTATGGAGCATGCACTCAGGTTGACAAGCACAACCGGTGTCATCAGGATGACCGTGGGCTGGAACAGAAGTTCGAGTTTCGAAATAGGGCGATGAGACTCAAAACCTATCTATTGGCTATCTGGTTCAATGACTCATGTAGAATGTACCCGGATTGTTGAAAGAGTAGGGTATTGACTCTGAACGACATTTACTGTCAATAGGTAGAAGGACGTACCGATGATGATGGGACTGGGGCTTTGCAGACTCGCAACAGGTCTGTGGCTGAAACCTCGAATGATACCATGGACTTCGACGGTGGTTTTGAGTCCATTTAACCCCCATAAAGCGCACACGTCTGTTTTCTGATGTAACTTCATAACATGTGGCTTATCAATCTAGCTGTTCTTTCTGGAACAACACAAAGGAATCGAAATTCATTTGTTCAGGCTGTTTCCGAAATACTCGCCGAGAAATTTGTAATCATCATCCCGAAACTGGCAGGAGTTGCTCTAAGTAGCATGTCGAGGAGGTTCATTGTTTTGAATTTTAAAAAAATGATTACTGTTTAAAATTCTTGCATATATAGGGAATTAAAGTCTGAGTGTCACGTTTGTGAGCTATCCTGTTTGGTATTGTAGTTGTCGCTTCTGAATGTCTTCCAGAGCTAAGAAAGATTCTGTATCCCCCAATAGTTCTATTGACGCCATGGTACTTGCTACATTTCGTTTTATCGCTATAAAGTATCCCTTTTGAAGTTGTCACCGTATGTTATCATATATTCAAGTGGGCTCTTTAAAAGAATTCTATAACGCAACTATTTCGGAACCTGTAAGTCCTCAGAGAGTAATTCGAAGCATAAAAGCGCTAAGCAAGAATCGGACTTGCGGACAGATGCTCTTTCAGTAACCCGAAGACCACTGGACTAACTCGTCGCAGTGAGCCAAGGTGGGTGGTTGAGGTATTACGCCCTCAAAATCTGATAAAAAGCCAAAGGTTTAATTTATTTATTGCAGTCATGATCTTGACCTCGTATGAAGCCAGATTTGACCTCATACGAGGCAAAACCCATTGTCCAATAGACACTAGAGTAAATGGCACCAACCCAGCTAGAGGTGAGAATGAAGGGTTTCGTTAAAATTATTTTCTCATAGAAAACAAAATACGCGCACATACGTCCAAATTGCGTCTGATAAGAGCTGTGCAGGGCAAGTTGCAAACTTTACCCAGTGGTCGATTTAGCCTAGTACGTTGAGTACCCCCGGACGCTGTTACTGTACTCACTTCGAGTATCTCGATTTGTTCAGTCCTCAACTACGAGACACTCAAAGCACATGATTCGAAGATTCTTTTCGGCTGCATTTGGCCCTTTCACCCCTACACCTTGGCGCTCGTACTGAAAGAATGTGTATTGCCGGTTCTATGAGATGATTCCAATATTGCGTTGCCGTCTGGGTAGTACTACTGTGGGGAAGGGTAGTGCCTTCCTGTCGCGCAGATACGTCTGAAGTTTTCCAAGCGGACTTGAAGCTCAGGTCGTGAGTGTTAAAGTGTGGAGGCAACCGATGTTTGATGTGGTTCGAGAAAAATCAAATTGTGCTCGCGAGAACCAATGTTCGTTTCTACGGAGGGGAGAAACTCAAGAGGATCATACCGACTGGCGAACAGGATAGCTTCTACTCGACCTTCCTACTCTCAGGGTATAGAAGTTTCGATGAGGACAGTATTTGTCTGACGTGTCATGTATCAACGGCGACTTCCAAATTGTGAGTGGGACGGAATCAACACAAAGGTATGTCGAATCAGATATACGTACTATTAGTCATAAGTCTATCCACAGTCCAATAGACTGCAGCTAACCAATTCATGTGATACTGATTGTTTTACCAATCGAGCATTTTTGTGCTGGATTCAAAAGTACTTCATATAGAATTAAGATCTACCTGCATGCCATTCTCCTAAAATACGCCAAGGGCCCTCCGGCTAAGAATCACGTCATTTACTTCAAAGTATTTGAATTTCTCTGTATCGACTTCGTATGCGCTCCAGTATTCGATCATCAGTACGTGTAAAGCTGCGAAAAGAATTGACATGGAGCTAGAAACAGACTCATTGTTGTGGTACCTCCCGGATTATTGCATTTTACTATCAATTCCAAGAGAGCCTGCGACTATATTTAGGGCTAAATACAGAGGGTGTAGTCATTTTGTCAAATTGTACAGTTCTGTTGTTTATGTACTAGCATTAAATAAAATAAAATACTGCATCATTATATTTTTTCGAAAGGAATGGGCATAGTAGAGCGGGATAACAGTTTATTTCGCTATTGCGCAGACACATTCTGAACGTCATCATGATACCGGCCTGTAATCCGCCTAACCGGCTACAGTATAGCAAATGCTGTTGATCTGAGAGTTCAGCTCAAGATGACAAGACTGAGTACAAACGACACATGAGTAAACATAGGAGCAACAAACGGAAATTACTCTGATGGCACCGTTTCATTTAAACTAGTTTCGTGTCTGCACATGTTCGACTGTCGCAAAGTCTTTCCTTTTTTTTTCCACCGCACGACTAGCAGAGGGGGCCCTCGCTGATAGCTAGAAGTACATGGGGTGGCATGATACTCAAAAAGCAAGCCTGTGCCAACTTGTCTATTCGGGTAAATATGAACTTAGGACGTTTCCTTTGGCGCCCCTCGTCACGCCCAAACCCGAATGAGCTGCAAGATAAGATCATTGGACTCGCCATTTATTTGGTACTGCTCAAACAACGAGGGGCATAGGTAATTGGAATGGAAATGTTTTGGCGCGAGACTGAAGATAGAGGAAAAAGAAGAGAGCAGTCCAGACGGTGACGGTGGGAAAGAGTCGATTTTGCCCGTTTTGCACACAATGAGAGGTGACAGAAGGTTACCTTGTCACTACATCTGTAGAATTGCATCTGTTTACGGAGATGTGTTCTTGTGTTTGTGCCAAAGATCCAGTAGAGTCTCCGAACCCGGGGGGGCATGTGAACAATTTTTTCACCACTTGTCAGAATTTGCACAGGTGTGAAGGCCCAAATGTGGATGGGAGAGCTGGTTATGGACGTGCATGGTATTGCCATTGGTGCAGCATGTTTTGTGTTCGAGACAATTCATGAGCTTAGATACGAGGCGCATATGCAGAGAGTACATTGCTCTGGAGTTGCTGCCTGAGCGGAAATAGGTGTGCCTACTAATCCTAGACCGATACTGGAGAAGGCAGCAGACTTGTAGAGCTCGAATTAATCCGAGGACAAATTTTCTATCAAAAGAGAGTGGAATACAGTTGCATTCCACTCTCTCTCCTGAGACAAAATGACATGACATTTTCCGTCTCTAGAGTGATTTGATTCATTGGGACGGGTCATGATTTAGAAGAACAGCCGAGTCTACAAGGGGGTGCTGCAACTATCTCCGAACGTTTGGCATCCTACGCACAAATCGGTAGCGGTCGTGTTCTGCTCAATGCTCGTGCAAAGCAGGCTATTGGCTTTCAATTTTCTTTTTCTTTTCAGGAGTAGTTCGGCCGCATTGATAAGGATCTATTCGACAAAGTCTGTGCTTGAACGAAACAATGTTCGGGTTGTAGTTTTTTGATCCGGCAATAAACAATGTGGAAGTCATGCGCCGTTGACATAATTGTGTTGTTTAAATGTTGGAATGATTTTCTGGCAGGGAATCTTCGTAAGTTCACTCGCTTATTTGCATGTTCGTGTGGTACATGTGTTTCCAGTATGATTATTTGTAGCATCATATGTAGAGATTACCTCTTGTCAACTACCGTGCAGAAAATTCGTTTAAAAGCACCCACTCCACACCGTTGTAAACGCTCTGGTATATATCCACGGCGAGTGGGATTAAAAACACCACTGATCTTGTACCAAGAGTCTTTGTCCGAAAGGCGAAGACCTTTCAGGTTTTGTAGGTGGTTTCTGCATCCCACACCTGGGACATCGTGGATGTGGAAAGCTATGAATCCCAGAGCTCCTACATGAGTCAGTGAAGTCAAGTAAGGGTTGTTTGAGGTGTTCCAGGCGGTACCAGGCCCTGGAGCAGACCTGCTGAGCTGATGTAACCTTTCTGAATAAGTCGAGATGAGAACTCTCACAAGACTGGTGACCAGTTTGGAATCGCCCGATTCAGACAGGACCATACTTCAGTTTGAAGTGTAAGACGCAATGTAGGTGATGAGGTCTCAGTTATCGCAACGCCTCAAACACGGGTACCAAACCCGAAACCCGTCTGTTTGAACAACATGTCACGTGTGGTTGAACAGCAGAACATAAGAAGCTGGATTATTGCTGAATTGGCCTGACGGTCCACCTCTCCAATGCCGGGAGTGGTACACGTCTTCGTTTGGATCAGAATCATAGTACGCTGCCGATCATGTGCTGCTGCAGCCATTTAAAACAAACCTGGAATTTGCTGACGTGACAGCAAATTGATGTATGACTCACATGCTGCAATATGCGGGATATCATGTCATGTTGTTTGTACGGTATGAACCACACTGCTACACTTGGGTCGTCCTTCTAAACGCAGGAGTCGAGCTGGAACTGTTTTTTTGGATATGTCGAAATTACATTGAGCGCCTCACGTGTTCCGAACGACGCTTTCCGACTTTGGAGATGAAAACGAAGAAGATCAGAGGAACATGAATCGTTGCAGTTTGCGTCTAGTGCGTGCATTCCATTCATCCAAGTACCTACCCGTGTGTGCAGGTATCCCAATCTGGGACGAGATACGCTTCAAGACCGGTCGCATCCTACGATGACTGATTTGTGGCAATGCCCTGTCCTACACAAACAGGTGTTGAGAGGGAAGCGGTAGTGAGAAGTGACAATAAATTTAGCCCATACTCGGCTATGAACTTCTGCGTCAAAGATGTATCACAACAACGTACTCCGTCAGTACCGAACCCCTGTTCTTCAACTCTCACAGAACCAAACAAAAACAAAGGGAAGCAACTACCGTGTTTGCGCCTGTTTGCCGCCATTCAATTCCGGTGGGTTGTGTGCAAGGAGAAAACGAGGCCGTGTGTGCCTATCCCACTGCCCACGGAGAGTACGGTATCTACTGTTCAGAACCAATTTTCTACAAACACCTACAGTACTGTTGGGTACTAGCGAACTGAGAGGGGAGCAAAACCGTGATGTGGGCAATAGACACGGCCTACATACAGTAATCCTAATCCTGGCCATTGTGACGACCAGATGGATTGTAAAAACACGATCTTACAACGTCGACGTGTACACACCTTCCAGTAATGAGAATCTCTACCGACCGCTCACGCAGTTCTCGACGTCCTTGAACGGTATGTACATATATATATAGACTACTCTGTGAAACGGGTATGCAGCAGCCACGCTTTGAGACAAATACCAGCCCCACATCCCTCACCGCCCACCCCTCCTCCCCCCCCCCCCAGTCACAGCAGCCACCTCGCATCCAACGGTCAACCGCATAAACATCTTTTGTCCGTCTTGCTCGCGCTAACCCCATTCCCCTCCCCTCCCCACTCCTCAATGCCCTTCCCCTTCCCTCCCCTCCCACCCCCATCATCAAACACTCATGTTCACTCCCCATTCTCCACCCCTTTCTCCTCATCTCGCCAAAGAGTCCCTAAAGCCCCTCAACCCCTTCCATCCACCCCCCCTCCGGC
>JAUKWC010009440.1:0-20090 GCA_032356245.1 Endocladia muricata | reverse complement strand
CTTCGTCCGGGTTGACTCTTTCTGCTTCTGTGCAGCTATAGACCCGTTGCGTTCCGATTAGAAAATCGATGTAATCACGTTGCGTTACTTTCGGTGCGTTCATGACCCTATTTTAACTCTCATTACCCTCAACTGCGTAACTCCTATGAAGATGCAAATAGAGACAAATTCTGACTCAAACAAGCTGGATCCGTTAGTACAGGCAATGATAGCCCAGCAAAAACAGCGTGCGCTGTTTCCCGTCGTGGTCGATAAGACACCTGTCGTTTTGATTGGCGTCAGCGGTGGTGCCGACAGCATCTGTCTGCTGCATCTTTTGTGGACTCTATCACGGATGCCACCAACGACGTGGGTGATCGAATTGCATGTTGCTCATCTCGATCACGGTCTGCGCGCGCAATCAAGCCAAGATTCAAGCTTTGTACAGGAGATAGCGGCATCGCTTGGCTTACCTTGTCATGTGGAAACGCTTTCGTCTAATCTATATAATCAAAAAGGTGGTGTTGAGGGTGCGGCCCGTCGCGCGCGATATGAATTTTTGGGACGTATTGCGGACCAGATCACGCCCGCCGATCAGAAGCCGCTTGTTGTTGTGGCGCACAATGCTAATGATCAGGCAGAAACTGTGTTGATGAATTTTATACGCGGCAGCGGTTTGGATGGGCTTGGCGGGATGAAGTGGCAGAGCGATATGCCCAGCAATATCACCAGCAATATCCCAGCAGCGGCTAAACGGTCCACAATGTTGATCCGACCACTGTTAGAGACGCCGAGGTCTGATATTATAGCCTATCTGCAACGTCATGACTTGCGCTGGTGCGAGGATGAAACGAATTTAGAAAAAAGGTTTTTACGCAACCGCGTGCGCCACGAGATTATGCCGTTGCTCAAGGCGATCAATCCAGATTTGCTCCAAACTTTGGGCAGGAATGCGGCAATTATCAGCGCAGAAGCCACTCGTATCAACGCGCTCGATACAAAGAGACTGGCAGAGATAGAAGTTGATGAACAGAGTGAGTTTGGCGAGTTTGCAAAAGAAACACGAGAAACACGAGGAACAGAAGAGACACGAGATCGCCTGCTCTTAAATTTACAGAAGCTGCGCGCACTTGATACAGCAGCGTTGCGAAACGTGCTGCGGCAGGCACTGTATCGCATGTGCCGCGACAGGCGTGATGTTGATTTTGGGGTGGTCGAGTCAGTAGCCCAAGCAGCGTGTGCGGTGGATGAAGCTTCGCCAAGCACGATAGTCGCGAGCGGGCCTCATCCATTGATCGGCGATCTCTCTTGGACAATTTTACCAGCAAGGCTGCATCAACCGGCCGTGCTTAGTCTGCATCGGTCCACTTTGCCGCCCTATTTGGTCGATCATCCATTGCTGGATAGAACTTGGCAGCAGGATCTACAAGCTGCCACCGCTCAGCAGTACATTCAGTTTGATGGCGCGCTCAATGCGCCCAATGGTTGGCTTCTGCAAGGCGTTTGCATGGATATCGCCGCGCTGCCGTTAGAGTGGAAAAATCAAAATCCATGGCGCGTTTATCTGGACAGAAGTTGTGTTGTTGGGCCGGTTTTGTGTTCGTCTAATCAATATGCTGGTTTGCGCTTTGCGCCATTGGGGATGAATGGTCAACATAAATTGCTGGGAGACTTTTTCACGGATAGAAAAATCTCGCCTGCGCTTCGTGCAAATTGGCCGCTGGTTGTCGAGGCAAGTACGGGACAGGTTCTTTGGGTCTGTGGGCTACAGCCAGGACATGATGCGCGGATTACCCAATTAACGCAGCAGGTCTTACACTTACGGTGGAAAAGAGAAGACCAGAAAGAAGATTAGAAAGAAGGCTAGTAGCAGCAGAGCAGAATATTATGCGAGCAAATGTTAAGCCGTTGACGCATTGGATCATATATAAATCGTATGCGGTGCGCTTTACGAGTCGTACGCCGATTTTGGTTACAGGTGTGTTGACAACGCCAAATGGTTTAGTGGAATTTTCGTATGAGCCAAAAGAGATGCTGGTTCATTTATACGATAGGGTGAGTAAGCCCGAACAACAAGAGAGTATACAAATCAATGAATATGGTTGGGAAATAGAGCAAAAATAGTCTATGCATAAAACGGTCGTATTAAAACCAAAACGCGAAAAGCCAGTTCGTCATCGTCACCCGTGGATCTTTAGTGGTGCAATTGCGTCTATTACGCGCGATGTTGTTGATGGCGAGATTGTATCGGTTGTCGATTCAAATCATGAGTGGTTAGCGCAGGGCTACTTAAATCGCAATAGCCAGATTCAAGTGCGGTTGTTAAGTTGGGAAGAGGATGAGGAGATCGATGCCACATTTTGGATGCGAAGATTGGCCGCTGCGGTCGAACGGCGCGAGCAGTTGGCAAACGGCAGCGGCACAAATGCCTATCGTTTGATCCATGCAGAGAGCGATTTTCTGCCTGGGTTAACGGTCGATCGATATGGTGACTATTTGGTCATGCAGGTGGGGACGCTTGGTATTGATGTACACAAGCAGCAGATTGCCGAAACGTTGCTTGAGCTAACCGGCTGTGTCGGCGTTATCGAGCGCAGCGATGCAGTGACGCGACGGAAAGAGAAGCTGCCGCCTGGCGATGGTCTGCTAGCGGGTGAAGCCCCATCGGGTTTGATAACGGTGAATGAAGCTAATCTCAATTTTTCGGTTGATCTACTGGGCGGGCAAAAGACAGGGTTCTATATTGATCAACGCGAGAATCGGCGCAGAATTGCCCACTACTGTAGCGAACAGCGCGTGCTCAATGCGTTCAGCTACACGGGCGCGGTCTCGGTCCATGCGCTGGCAGCAGGTGCGCAGCATGTTACAAATATCGATACAAGCGTGCAGGCACTGGAGCTAGGCGAGGAAAATTTACGATTGAATGGCTTTGATCCGGATGCGATGAGCGAGAGCATTGTGGGCAATGTTTTTGATGTGCTGCGCGATTGGCGAGATTTTGGGGTACCACCGCCGGAAGGATCTGCCAAAGAGGCGGGCAGCCGTGGTGAGCTTTTTGATGTAATTGTGCTCGATCCGCCCAAGTTTGCGCAGAGCAAAGGCCAAATCGAGAAGGCCTTGCGTGGCTATAAAGATATTAATTTACTGGCTATGCAGCTATTGAAAAAAAATGGAGTTCTGGCCACTTTTAGCTGTAGCGGCTTAGTTAGCATGGATCTATTCCAGAAGGTGATTTTTGGCGCAGCAATTGATGCGGGCCGCGATATGCAAATTTTAGAATGGAGACACCAGCCCAGTGATCATCCTGTTTCGATTACGTTTCCTGAGGGAGCCTATCTTAAAGGATTACTATGCAGGATGCTGTAGATCCAAAACGTTCTATGATGATCGATCCAAGCAAAAAACCAGCAACAGCCAAATCATCCACCGAAGATCCAGTCCAGAAAGATGAGTTTCTTGACGCACTACGGCATGATCTCTCAAACACTCTTCCCGGGCAGGAGGCGCAATATAAAATGGCGCCGCGCCCGCGTTCGGGTGCCGAGAAATTCAATAAGCCCGGCCCATCTGCTCGCCAAGGTGGTGTGCTTGTGCTCTTCTATTTTTATCAGAATCAGCTTCATCTGCCGCTAATTTTGCGACCGACCTACAATGGCGTTCACAGCGGCCAAGTTGGTTTTCCTGGTGGTGGCTACGAGGAGGTTGATGTTAACATCACTCAAACGGCACTACGCGAAGCACACGAAGAAGTGGGGGTCGAGCCAGCGAACGTTCATGTGTTGGGGCAGCTCACATCGGTCTTTGTGAATGCTAGCAACTTTAACGTCCAGCCGACCGTTGGATGGGTTGACAAACGTCCAACCTTTCGGCTTGATGCATATGAGGTGGAGCGGCTGATTGAAGTACCGTTATCAGATCTGAAAAATGATCAAAATATCTATGAAGAGGAGTGGTCATTGCGTTCACGAGTGGCGCAGGTTCCATTCTACAAAATTCAGGGGCAGACGATTTGGGGCGCAACGGCGATGATTCTTAGCGAGTTGCTTGCACTGAATGCAGTTGCGCAAACAAACGTCCTCCAATAGTCACCGTGCGATAATCATCGTGCAATAATTATCGAGTAATAACCGTCGTAAATTTACTGCAAAAACCACCGGGCAAAATTTCGTGGTTTCTGTTTATCGACATCGCTGTTTTGGCTCAAATAAGCAGTCCATGATACCATTTTTCACCGTGAACAAACAATCGTTTTATCCCACAATCCGTCAACTCTGGGCAGGACAGTCCAGAGCTGAAGAGAGCAGTAGATCATTCCGCATTGGGTGGCGTCTGCTATTAACGCTTCTCATTCTCCTTAGCCTGCTTTTGATCGGTTTCTGGACAGGCCCGCCTGTCTCGGCAAACGTGAGTCGTGCTTCTATTCAGCAGCAAGATGGTGAGCCGCTCGTTTTTGCTTTTTACTACACGTGGTTCGATGAAGCAACATGGTCTAGCAATACCCTGAGCGATCAACCCGTGCAAGCCTATGTAAGCAGAGATCGGGCGATTATGGGCAAGCACATCGAAGAGGCACAGCGAGCGGGCATTGATGCATTTCTAGTCGCTTGGTATGGCCCTGGGCCAAATCAGACCGAGCCAAATTTAGCGGCACTGTTGGAAGAAGCATCTGCCCGTAATTTCAAGATTGGCATTCTATTTGAAACCGATGCGCCAACTTTTAACGGGATCGGTGACGTTTCGGCGGCACTACAACATGCACGCACCCTCCACATGCAGCATCCGGCCTACGTTCGGGTGGGTGGACGGCCGGTACTCTTTTTCTGGCGACCATATATCTATAATGTGGGAACTTGGAGTAGCGTACGAAATCAGGTTGATCCCAGCGGCTCGCAGATCTGGATCTCGGAGGGGGTGGATGTTTCATTCCTTTCAACATTTGATGGGCATCACCTTTACAGCAACACCTGGACATCGAGAACCGATCTGGGCTACACGAATCAAAAATTTGCGCGTTGGGTACAGGAGTCACGCGAGAAATTGGGCAAAAGACTCTACTGGGTCTCAACGGTGATGCCGGGCTACGACGATGTGCGTATTCGCCCCAGCAGCGGATATAGAACAAGCAGAGAAGGCGGTGCCTATTATGAACGCGGTTGGCAAGCAGCTATAGAAAGCAAGCCAGATTGGATCGTCATCAACAGCTTTAATGAGTGGCCCGAAGGCACGTATATCGAACCTAGCGTTACCTATGGAAATACGTTTATCGCCCTGACGGCTGCATGGAGCCAAAAATATACGGGACGAACGCCCTATATCTATCCACGCTCTCCCGCCGCCCCGCCGATTACTTCGCTCCCCAACAATGCTCTTCCAAATAATGCGCTCCCAAACAACGCTTCTCAAAATAACGCTCTGCCCGTCGAACCGATAGTGGATAAGAGCATAGCGGTGGTTGACGTGGCTCGGCTCAATTTGCGAGCAGAACCCAATACAGCGAGTTATGTTGTGACACAACTATCAGAGCAGATGCAATTGCCCGCACTGGCCCGCTCGGGAGAGTGGATCCAAGTTGGAACAGAGCAGTTCACGGGCTGGGTATATGCGCCATTGGTCCGCCTGCAAAGTTTGGATGAGACACAACTTTCACCTACAATAGAGACAACTTCAACGCAAACTTCGTCCTCAAATGAATCTCCAGAAAATACCCGCACATCATCTCAACGTGCAGAAAATGGTCAGACTTTCTCTCAGGAGAGAGACTCCACTGATGCAGTCGCTACGGTGAGTGTACCTTCGTTGAATCTACGGAGTCAACCAACAACGGATAGCTCGGTGGTTCGGTTATTGTTCGAAGATATGGCTCTCTCGGTTGTTGCTCTAGGCGTCAATGACGCTGATTTGGATAAATTGCTTGCAAAGAGTGACGAAATTGAAGAGGAACTCTTACAAGATGCAACGTGGCTACAGATAGAATACGACGGGGTTAGCGGCTGGATCTATTCACCGATGGTACAACTTAGCGGAGATCTACGCGCGATTCCTGCCGAGGATAAGTAGGTTACGGCTCCACCAGACAGCAACAGTTCATGTCATACTAAAAGGCGACAGTAAATCGCAGAATGAATTCTGATTCCCGTAACAGACTAGGAATGAATTCCCAGTTCACCCTTCATATTTGCTTCATGTGAAGACGAGCAGAAAGGCCGCAGGAGCGGCTCACTTTGTGCGGTACCTGACTATTACCTCCACGATTTTATTAAATTGCCAAGCGCGTAAATTGCCTTAAGCTGGTGCAGCGACTGGCAGGATACAAACAACAATCTTTCAAAAGAAGATGAATTATGCCTGAATCAACCGAGACATCACCCTCTTTACCCCTTAGCCAACCATCATCATGGTACACAAGCCTGTATCAAGGAGCATCCTCGGAGAGAACCTTGGATGATGATGTCGAAAGTGTGTTGATCCACGAGACCAAGTTACAAGAACGGGTCAGCGAGCTTGGAAAAATTATTTCTGAAGAATATGCAGGCAAAGATCTGCTCTTAATTTCGGTGCTGAAGGGAAGCTTCATTTTTATGGCGGATCTTATGCGCCAGATCTCCATTCCGCACGAGGTAGATTTTATGGCTACAAGCAGCTATGGATCGGACACTCAAAGCAGCGGTGTTGTACAGATTGTAATGGATTTAAAGCAGTCAATCGAGGGACGCAACGTGCTGCTGGTAGAGGATATTATTGATAGCGGGCGGACGCTTAATTATCTACGGCGCATTATGCAAGAGCGCCGCCCAGCCTCTATGCAGATCATGACGCTGCTCGACAAGCCGTCACGTCGCGAGGTGGAAACTCCCATAGATTGGATTGGCTTCTCGGTACCCAATGAGTTTGTTGTGGGATACGGTTTAGATTATGCGCAACTGTATCGCAATCTTCCCTATATCGGTATTTTAAAACCACAAGTTTATATGGACAATCCTCAAGAGGATATATCATAGCAGGGCCAGAGTTCAATTTAGCAAAAGCAGAGCGCTCTTATAATAAATATATGATCACACGAGTTTTCCTTAACTGTAGGCAGTATAGCAAGTATGGGCTTTTAATCGTCACATACTTGCTTTTAGCTTTCACCCTTTATATCTTCTCCTCATCGTACACGCTGCTGTATGCACAGAGCGAACCCGATACGCAACAGCAGCAGGTTGGTGTATACACGGTTACCCCTGGCGATACGCTCTATTCCATCGCAGATCGATTTAGTATTAGCTTCGATGCATTGATCCAGTTCAACGGCATTACCGCTCCAGATTTAATTCGGATAGGTGATGTGTTGCTCATTCCCAACGTTGAAGCGGTCAATGCAATCAACTCCTATAGCGGCGAGCCGTTGCCCGATCTATCCACGACACAATCAAATAACAGCGTTGCGACGGAAGCAATCACCAACCAAGTAGCAGAGATAGAAACGATTACCGTTCAGGCACTACCGGGCGAGTCGGTTGACATGGTTTCACGTCGATATGCACAAGATAGAGCGCTGGTAGCACTCTTAAATGGCCTGCCGCGGTCACGCCGTCTTTTTCCGGGGCAGATGATCCTAATGCCAAAAGCAACCACATCATCAAACGGCATCATGGGTCAAAAAGGGGTTGAGCCTCTTCGTTTTGGGGCAATCACTCAAATAACAATGCCCAATACGTTGATTCAGGGGCGCACCGGTCGTCTATGGATACAGACATCACGCGATCTTGCTCTAACAGGTACGTGGAATGGATTGCCCATTGTCTTCTCGAAACCAGAACTAACGCCTATCGAGGCTTTGGTCGCCGATACAAGCGAAGCCGTATCGGCAAGTTCGGCCACGACTGAATCATTTACACAGGCGCGCGAAAATATATGGTTTTCACTGTTGCCGGTCCCCGCTTTAATCGAACCGCAGACCTATCCGTTGCAAATCTCTTACACGTCGCGCAATGGCGTTCAGCTCAGTCGCACGTGGCAGGTTGAGGTATTTGCTGGCGAGTATGATAGACAAGAGATTGTGGTTGGTGGTGCGAAGGGGGGATTGCTTGCACCGACAAATGTCCAAACTGAGTTGGATCAAGTTACGTCAGCCTGGTCTGGAAGAGATACACCTCTGCTTTGGAACGGCACGTTTACACGTCCTATTAGTAAGGAGTATGCAACCACCAGTCCATTTGGCATACGGCGCAGCTACAATGGTGGTCCGTATTCTAGCTATCATGCTGGGCAAGATTTTGGTGCCCCCGCTGGCGTGCCGATCAATGCTCCTGCACCGGGTGTTGTTACATTAGCAAAAAAATTAAATGTGCGCGGGAACGCGGTTATTCTCGATCATGGGCGCGGGATTTTTAGCGGCTACTGGCATTTAAGCGAGATTCTGGTTGAAGAAGGGCAGCTATTAAAAGCAGGTGATGTGCTTGGGTTGGTGGGCACAACGGGGCTGAGTACCGGCGCGCATCTACACTGGGAGTTGCGGATCTACGGTATTGCGGTTGACCCAATACAGTTTACCAATGAAGAGTTGCTTGAATTGCCTTAGGATTATTTTTCTAGTTCTGTCAGATTTATTCTTAACGCCTTTACGCTTCGGGCGATTCTATCGCGCTGCCCCAACAAAAAAAGGACCGCTTGTTCGATTTGAACAAGCGGTCCTTTTTTATTTCAACCTGTATCGATACAAAGAAAACTATTCTTCGTCTGCTGACCCTTCTTCGTCGGCATCCTTAACCAATTCTGGCTCAACGCCCTCCTCAAGAACAGCGTCGACATCGACAATTTCCTCTTCCTCACGTGGAACCTGCATCGTAAAGATAGGCTCATCTGCCTCAGCCAAATACAAGACGCCATTAATTGCTGGCAACTCCGCCACAGTGATCGAATTATCTATAGTAAGATTTGTGATGTCGATCTCAATCTGAGCGGGAATATCGTTGGGCAGGGCTTCGATTTCAATAGAATCCATTGCCTGCAAAACAAGCAAACCAGCGGCCATTGATTCTGGTTGATTCACAGAAACAATCGACACGTCCACCTGCTGCTTCTCGCGCATGTTAACTGCGTAGAAGTCTGCATGCATTAACGTACGGCGAACTGGATGACGTTGGATATCTCGGATGAGGACATTGTGCTTTTGGCCCCCCTCTACTTGCAACTCCACAAGCTGAGATGTTCCACCGCCCTGAAGAGTTCGCTCTAGGTTACGGTCTGTTACCTGTAGAATTTCTGGCTCGTCAATGTTGCCATAGACAACAACTGGCACCAAGCCTTGAACGCGCAACTGTCGAACTTTTCGTCCAATCAGTTTTCTTGGTTGCGCATCTAGCTGCAAAGTCGACATTAGAATGCTCCTGTAAATGTTTTTCTTTTCTTTAATGAAAAATATGAATTCTATGGGCTAATTTTTATCAGCCCGCTTGTGTAACTTTTCAATATTTTTTGAGGCGGAGCGGGTATATATATACCACGTCCTTACTATCTGCCTCTCTTCTCTTTCGGTTCTTACTCGGTATATATTGTGCAGTATGTATTTATGCAGATTCTTGCTTTTTTCTGGATGAAAGCAGTCGACCAAAGAGATGCCGTACTATAAATGTGGCGATACCAAAACCAGCACCTATCAACACAGCCGTTACTGGCGTAACCACAGTTCGAACATCTCCATCTACGCGTGTAGCAAAAAATGCGATCGACCGAACTTCAGTCGCATCAACTTCTCCAGCAATCAGAACCGAACTGTTTACGTTGCGCAGAGACATCTCTTTTGCCGCCGCAATTCCGATCAAAGAATCATTAGCGTCAACAGATTGCGCCTGTGCCAAACCGATAGCAGATTCTTCCATCCGCAATGCATGTGCATCAACTGTACGCGCGGATGATTGCTGCATATGAATCTGCCCACCCTGCACGGTTGTCGCAGTAGATCCCTCTAGATTTACGGGCGTTCCGTCTAACATCTCACTCAGTTCGGCGGCCCAATCATCCAACGGGTTTTCATCAGAATCATGTGATTGATCTGTCATATGAAACAGTCCTTATACATAAAAATAAATTATCGACACTGCGATAGAGAGCGAGCTAAATACAAAGGCGTAACGACCACCATCGCGTGAAGATACAAACGCTTATTATACGTCAAAGAAAGAAACAATACCAAAATAAAGCGGCGTCGAGATTGTCCCGACGCCGCCTTGATGCCGCTTATCATAAATCTTATTGTGCTTAACAATTCTGCAAATGCACTCGCTTTAACGATTCAGCAGCGGGATGAAGAGTTGATAAGATCCTCCATCATCCTGAACTGAGTTTTGTTGATGCAGCGTGATTTCATACGCCAAGTTTCGACCCTTGTCGTCTGCCAGCGTTAAGGCACGAATTTCTGATAAGGCAATCTCTGGGCTGTCGAAGGTAAGTTCAACAATTGATTGCTTCGTGCGCAGCCCATAAACATCGGCAAAGGCAAAGCGAATCGCGCCATTCGTATGCTCGTAGCACGCACCTTGACCAACAAGAACACAGTCGATCAAACGGGCACGGCTGCTGTCATAGGTCAGTTCGAACGTGCCTGCGGATATGATAAGACCATCCACATTCAGAGAATTTTCATCAAGCTCTACTACATCAAGTTCTATGCCAAGCTTATTTTCCTCGTGCTTCACGATTACATCAACAAAGCCGGGAACTGGTTTGGTTTCGCCAATAGTCGTGTCCATGATCGTACTTTGCGCGCCAGCTACATCTAAAACACAGTAGGGGTTTGAAATACCAACGCTACATTGCAGCATAAAGAGTGCATCGACCGAATTCGTTACATTGTCGGCATTTATGTCTCCAGCGGTGGCATGGAGTTGCGTAGTGCTGTCCGCTAACGGGCAGTTCCCATGATCAGCACGTTGATTCACTGCGTACTGCAAAGTAAAGAGTGCGTCGATTGCATCTAAATCTCTGTCACAATCTACATCAATAACAGGCTCAGTCTGGTTGGTTACTTCTGAATCAATGATAGTCCAAACAAATGAGGTCGACACAATATCAATATCGTCACTGGCTTCGAGGGTAACGGTATAAGTGCCTGCACTATCCGGGCTAAGTGTGCCAAAAATTTCGCCACTAAAGCCATCAACCGATAGTCCAGGTGGTAAACCGACTGCATCCAAACTAACCAAGTCATTATCCAAATCGCTGATAGAAATCAAAAGCGATACGACCTCGTTCGCGTTGCTTGTTTGGTCACCAGGGTTCACAATTATCGGCAGCTGATTCACGCTTAATACAGTCCAAAGGAAACTATCAGAGACCGACCGTGCAGTGTCGCTGACAGTGACGGTCACGCTATATCGTCCAGAGCTTTCCATCGATAAGAGACCAGAAATTACGCCTGAATCTGAAGCAATCGCCAGGCTTGGGGGTAGCCCCGACGCACGATAAGTAAGGGAATCATTTTCAGGATCGGATGCTGAAATTTCTAGCGATACCGTTTCACCTTCACTGTTTATTTGAGTGGCGGGAAGCGTCAAGACAGGTTCACGATTTGTAGCAGCGTTGACGATCCATGCAAAGGAGACAGATTCTTCTGCAATGCCATCGGTCACAGTTACGGTGGGTGAATATGTAGCAACTGTACCAGATGAAATTGTCCCTGTAATTTGCCCTGTCACAACGCTAATCGCTAAACCAGGGGGTAAACCCGCGACACGAAAGGTTAGCGAGTTATTATCTGGGTCGGTTGCAGAGAGGCGGAGAGAAACTGTATCGAGTTCAGTACTAGTCTGGGCACCAGGATTGATCAGAGAAGGTGGTTGATTCGCACTGAGTACGGTCCAGATAAATGTTTCTACCACGTTATGAAATCCGTCGCTGACTTCTATCGAGACATTATAGCTAGCGGCTGCGCTATTTCCAATCGTCCCTGAAATCAAGCCAGTTGCGCTATTTACAGACAAGCCAAGGGGCAATCCAGTAGCCGAGTAGATTAATGCGTCGGAAGGGCCGTCAACTGCACGAATGTTCAACGCCACCGCAGCACCTTCTAGAGAACTTTGGTTACCAGGGTTTGTTAGAATTGGCGGTTCACCTTGGACAAAGCGATTCAAAATGTTCTTCATGACTTGCTGTAAGCGTGAATCGGCATAGTTGTTACTGTCAAGACCCCAAGACCACGACATTGTTCCCGAAGCAAAAACCCACGCACCGCTGCTCGCCTGATAGATAGAGGCGGTTGATTTGGCGACTGTGCCGCTTGAGTTTCGGTATGGCGAATTAGAGAGGAAAACTTGGCTACCGTTGGCCGGTGGCTCAGGGTAGTTCGGATCCAGATTATCAATCTCGTATCCAATAATTTTTGAGACAGAATCGTTGTCAGAAAAGCCTGAATTCTCGTAAACCCAGTGTGTGCTGTTTTGTACGATATAGTCGGTGTTGTTCGATCCAGAATTATTATGCGAATGAAATTGAACACCAACTACTGTTTGTTCAGCCCGACCCAAATCGCGAAACTTGATAGTTTTTAAGTTTCGATTTGGCTCTGGATCAATGCTGCCATTCTTGTAGACAACTAAGATGCGGTTGTTATTTTCGAAACGCGATTGCCAATAGATGGGATTGGCCCCCGTAAAGGCGAGATTCACGCCAGCATCTCTGGCCGCAACGGCAGAATCAAACATTTCTCGGGTCCAATATTCATCGTGTCCCGCAGAGATAAAGCCTGTATAGTTCAACAAACTCGCGCCATTACGATGCATATCGGCATCGGTCGAGTATGCAACATCATATCCCTCTTTTTCCAGCCATCGTATTAAAAAGACCTCCCAAGCAAAAAATAATCCGGCACCATTTTCTGCATACGGCCTATCGAACGAGACTTTGACCGCTCGACGGTCTCCGGCAACGGTATTTGCGCCCGAACTATTGTAGCGATAGAGGCTTTTGCCCAGCACGCGATCGGCAGGGAAATTATTGTATGCCTGCGACGTATTTGCCGGATGCTGGTAGAGGAAATCTGCTGCACGAGTATCGTCTCGTACAGTAAAAACTATATAATTATCATAGCCATTCGCATTAATTAACTTTGCAAGGTAAACGCCGCTCGTCCAATTGGTGGGGACAACAAGCGTATGGGTCGAAGACCAAGGGGCCGTCACCATACCTGTAAAGGCGTTAATCGTTGGGGCTGGTTGAGGCGCGCCGTTTAGCGGACCAATCGACTGAATCAGCCGTCCTCCCCTGCCGTTATACCAGCCAACTCGGTAGATCTCAATCGTAAAAGTCTGCGCAACGTTAACATGCACGTGAAGATCAATCGGCTGGCCGACATTGACGCTTTGTAAAGAGGCAAACCCCTTGATCTGCATAGCTACATCATCGGCAGGATTATCTAGCTGCCACGAGCTGCTCCCGCTCCGCTGATTTTCTAGCACAACGGGGTTGCTCTGTGCGGATGCAGTCAGCGAGAGCAGTATCGCCCAGCAAAAAGACAGCAAGAGGGCGGCACCCAAAGATCTGAATAAATTGTTTGTGATTAAATTATTATTTCTCATTATTTTTTTGCACCAGTGATTTATGACACATAAATGAAGTTATTTCTGAATCTGTATCATTTGCCATATACGGCGTATGTGCGTTTTTCCCTCATACGTTCAAAAATGGATAAAAGGTTTGTTTCTGTTGGGATCTATGGTCATATTAAAAACTATGACCAAGCTGGGAAATGAGATAAATAGTTGATTGATTCTTAAATTTCAATTAAAAAGCTTGTCCAATATTTTATTAAATCACAAAATTAATGCGCCATTCTTTCAAAGTTATAGTATTTTTTTACGTCGACAGTACAAAACTGTATGTTAACTCCCTCAAACCTTACAGACATCACTTTTTAACAGTAAGGTATAAGCTCAATAAGTACAAAATAATGCGTACAAAACAAATAGAGAGAAAGCGTGTAGTAAATTCTAGCTGCACGCCTCCTCTCTATTCTATCAGCAATCCACAGAGTGAATTCCGTACCTGACAAATAATCTGGTAAAACGGATTAGGCTATATTAGATTGTAAGATTGATCAGGAATTTCCCTGTGTTAGATCCTAGATGGGCTGTCATTCGTTAGAAAAGTATTGTTGATCGGATTATAACTTTGATTCTGAAAAACCAGTTTTGGTCGTTACAGATTGAACATCTGTAAGCGTACTGTAGGCGGCAAGCAAAGAGTTTACTTGATGATCCCAAGCTAGCTCCTGTTCTATGCGTGTGCGGCCGATTTTCCCCATCTGCTCACAGGCAACTGGATCATCCATCAACTGGACTATCTTGTGAGCAAAATCCAGTTCGTTATTCTTTTCGGCATAAAGCGCAGCATCTTCAGCCGTCACTCGATGCTCTGTCAGATCAAACGCCACAATCGGTTTTTGTAGCGCCATGTACTCTGTCATCTTAATCATTGTACATCGATCATTGAATGGATTGTATGGATCGGGATCAACGCAAATATCTGTCGCAGAAAGATAGGCAAGCATATCATCCTCAGAGATATATCCCGTCAAACGCACATAATCGCCCAAGTTCAGTTCTTCGGTAAGCGTATTAAGGCTATCCCATGCAGTGCCGCTTCCAATCAGGACCGCATAGAAATCGGTTCGGTTCAAATCATGAATAAGATGGTGAAGCGCTCTGAGCAAATAATCTAGCCCATCATGGGGACTCATTTCACCGACATAGCCGATGATAGTTTTATCCATATTTGCTAATGTTGGATCCGGCTCGACAAGACGTATCCGGTTCAGGTTTGGGCCATTCCTGACAATAGTTACCTTACTTTCTGAGACACCGCCACGCTCGATCTGCATAGTTTTGTACGATTGATTCGTAGCAATTAAATGATCGGCAACTCGGCAAGAGAGTCTTTCGAAGAAAACAAGTATGCGAAACATGAGACTCGTACCTTCTTTCTCAAAATTCGCGTTATACATCTCGGGTGAGAGATCGTGATGATCGAAGACAAACTTTACCCCAAATGGTTTATAGAGTAGCGCAATTAGCACTAAAATATCTGGTGGGTTATGAGCATGGATCACGTCAAATCTACGCTGAAACTGAACGATCAAGGAATAGATCGTCATGGCGACCAGCGAATAGCCATATTCCCACAAATAGCCCCATAATCCACTTCCCTCGGCAGGTGCAGGGAAACGATAAGCCATTACTCCATCTACATCTTCTCGCCAAGGTTGTTTTCCATCATTGGGCGCAATGACCGAAACTGAGTATCCATTTGCAGTCAATGCGTTCGCTTCGCGGCGTACACGCGCATCACCTGGATACCCATTATTCTCCAACAACATTAGTACCCGTTTACCATTCATTGTATTCATTTTAGTACCAAATTTATCATCCTATCCATGGGTCTCAAACTTGAACATATTGTGCTAAATCTATAAATAAAGCGATATAAAAGCTTTGATATAATTTTGCTTGACCCTTTATTATATTCAGCCACAGCAGCACAATACAGCATTTTGCGCGGCACGAAGTCTCTTTATAAGACTGTTCTAAAGTTATTTTTGCAAGGCTATACAGCCATCGCTTCTTCTGCACGGCGCAACCGCTGAACTTCTATCAATAGATGATTTAAAATCATTGATAGGTAGCGCGGGTAGGAACGCCGATCCTGCAAAAAGCCATAATTCTTACGCGAGTAGTGACTCATATTGCCATCTGGTTTTTGACAAGAAAGGGTGTAAGAATAAGCCAAATCAGCTAGCCCTCGATACTCACCCAAGCCCATTTCGGTGGCACAACTCAGCGCAGCCGCAGCAACGGGTGTATAGTAGAGTACTTCGGGATATTGATTGTTTGTATCGTACCAAGCGGCGCCGTACGAAGAGATACCTGTTGAGATAAATTTTGCCAATCCCTCTAACAGCGGCAAAACCAGTTCATCCTGAGTCAACTTGTAATAATCCATAATATTCAGGAACTGAAATCCATTATAGTTATAGCACAAAAAATAGATTATCTCTTTTACTTCATTATCAGCGGGATGAGCGAGTTTATAGGGCAACATGCCCGTATCCATCTGCGCCTTATTCATAAACTTTATCAATCTAGGGCAATACTCTAAAAAGCGATCATCCTGTGCAGCCTTGGCCGTTTGCGCAAAAACCCGAATTGCAGATGCAGCGTTGTTAGGCACCATTCCATTGTGTACATTCGAAAAATAATTTATGGCCAGCGCACCATCATCATCCTGAAAGCCAACATGCTCCACGGCATATTCATACCACTTGATAGCCCCATCGAGCAGAGAGTCATCTTGGGTTCGAGCATGCGTTTCTAACATGCCGATTGCGCCATAGTTGCCCTCAACAGTTTGAATACGGCCCTTCCACTCACGATTTGGGTGATCCCAGTATCCCTCAGGGCATTGCACGCGCGCGAGACGCTCCGATGCAGCAATTGCAACTTTGCGGCACGCTTCTTGATCAATTAAACCAAGATCATGCATCATCCAGTTATCGACAATCCAATATTTCTGTGCTTGCGCATAGGCCATGTTGTCATCCCATGGCAAAAAATCAAGATATCCTTTTATAAAGCGGCCAATGCGTGAATTAAATCGAATACCCGGATCCGAACCGACAACGGCCTCTCCAGTCCAGTGCGTGCGTAAAATATGGTTGTACAATCGTACTGAAGCATCTTCTAATTTGCTGCGATAAGTCATCGAAGTTTCCTGTTATGAAGTTTCCTATTGTGCAGTTTTCTATTATGCAGCGCCAGTCAATGCCTGGTGATTCTGTTTTGGTTCAATATCAGATGCGCTGGATTGACGCGAATAATGCTCAAGAATTTCTTCCAACCTGTCATTGTTGGCAATCGAAAACATTTGTTCAACAACAGTCCGGTTGCGGCTTCCCATCTCTTCGCGCAGGGTAAGAGAATCGCAAACTCTGTTCAGCGCATCGACAAGTTGTGGTACATTATTCTCTTCAACAAGAATCTGATCAATGGCTTCTGGAATCCCTGCATGGTAGGTTGATACAACCGGCTTGCCAAAAGCCATTGCCTCGGCGATGACGTTAGGAAATCCCTCTTTATCACCGTGTAGATCCGTCTTTGAGGGTAGGCAGAATATGTCGCAAAGCCTGTAAAATGCGCGCAATGCATTGCCGCTGTGAGCACCAAAAAAGACGACTTGATCCTCAATATCCAACTCTTTTACAATTTGACGGCAATCGACCAGCGCCCGATCTTTTGCACCATCACCAACAACCCACAATTCCACATCAGATCGATCCATCTGCTGGATGGCATTGAAGAGAATTTCGTGACCTTTTTTGGTTGAAAAGAAGCCGACAATCAAGATACGAATCTTCTCGACGTGCTTATAAAGATCCAGATCAACAATCTGTCGCACGATATCAATTCTTTCTTCCGCAGCGCCAAAGTGTTCGCACAGATAAGCCTTATTATGCTCGGTAATCGTAACAATTCTGTCGCAATACGCCAGTGCTTCGACAAAGAGCTTAGGGTTTGGATTGTTGTACAGCTCATACGCTCGAATCGTCACCAGCAGAGGTACATCAGTGATTCGCTTCAGGTAATAGCCTACAAAAAGTTTGTGATCGCCAAAGTAAGCATAAATTACATCAATGTCCTTAAGGTGCTTTGTGTAGGCAATCGCAATCAACATATTCCGCAACGAGCGGGTTCGGATCGCAGTAAAAAGTAGCTGCATAAAAAGCGATGGACGGCTCAAGATAAATGGAATCAATGTGAGGGCAATTTCTTTTACCTGTGCGGGAACCACTTCCCATTCAGGCTTTGGGTTGTATAAGCCCTCTTTGTTGAGCAATGTAAAAAGGCGAACCGTATGCCCTTTCTTGGACAATGCATCAATATCGCGAAAAACGAAATGATGTAATCCAGCCTTCATGCTCGTAATCAGTGCAATTTTCATACTAATGCTATCTCTCTTATTTTTTCACGTTCTTTTAGTTTAGTTGGAAACAGAAAATTAGTTGGGAATGGAAACGTAATAACAGAAACGCCCACTGCACAAGAACTCACCCTATGCTCCCAACATTCAACCTGTCTTAATAGCTTTCCGTGCCCAACGCAGAATTCGCTCTGCGGGCCAACCCGCAATTTATATTTCTTCAACAGGATTACCACCAGCATCTACTTATTGGATCACAGTATGCTTACTCTCATAATCGCTGGCATCCATCGGCTTCATAAAAAACCCTCGAACTGTCCCATCCGCATAGACCAAGCGGTGAACCAAAGCCACCAAAGTCTGATAAATGCTGCGCTTGCGGATCATATCTGCGGCCAGAACGAGCACAAGCGCAAGAACCCAAAGCCCAAACCAAATAAACAAACCGCCAAACAACCAAAGAAGCAGAGCAATAAATCCCGCCACAAGTCCTATTATCGGAATCACTCCATAGCCACGCTCTCGCACATATGCCCAAAATTGAGGTGTTCCAATCCGAGCGCGTATATTCTGACCATTACCCAGATAGAGGTTTCTCTTCCAGCGTTTGACCTTTGTAGAAATCAAGTCCAATTCTGGCGCATAGTCATAGGTCATCGGATAGTATGTAAACACGACCCGACGCCCAGAAAAGCGAATTCGAAAGGAAAGATCCGGCTCTTCGTCAGAATATAAGAAGGGATTAAATGAGCCTAGTTCATCCAGAACAGCGCGTTTGTAAAGACAACAGCCACCGGGAAAGTCAGTCGTGCTAAATTTTTCGCTACGGTCTTGGATCACAGGTGGTTTATCTGCATCCGTAGCATCTTCGCGCAAGAGAATGCGTAAACCAGTTACACCAGCAACATCATCATTTTGCTCTAGAATCCTCAATGCTATTTCTAACCAACCAGAATAAAGCTCGTTATCGCCATCCATAAACAGGACATATTTACCTGCCGTATGTTCATAACCAATATACCGCCCCGCAGCCGGGCTTAAAAATTGCTCAGCAGAGAGTTGCAGGATACGGATCGGATATTGAGAAGCAATTTCTACAGTCCTATCCGTAGAAGCAGAGTCGACCAGAATGATGTCGCACGATGCGACCGATTGAGTATTCGCAAAAATAGATTCAACAAGTCGCGCGATATTCCACTCTTGATTTTTACTGATAAGAACAACTGTTAATTCATGCATAGGTATATGGCATTAACTTTTTGGGCCATGGTCATTACAGCGTAATGTAAGTTTTTTGAACTTTTGACAGGACGCGGACGATCACGGACGAGTAGCAAAATGTCCGCGTAGTCCGCACTTTTCAGCGTACCATTTTTTTGCCACAAAATTTTAACTTATTTTGTTTACGCTATAGTTATAATCATGGTCCTGTTCAAATAGAAATTCAGATAAAGAGATATGCCACGAGAAAATTTTCTGGGTGAAGGGGTGTCCAACGCTGATTTTTAACATCTTCTCTACAATTTTTTGACATCTTCTCTACAATCCACGGGTTGAACGGACTCCAATGCAGAAAAGGTTGGTCCTCATTTTATTCAAAAGATACTGAATTTTTATAGTCAAATTGATGTTTTGGTTAGTTCGGGTTCAACAGCCACTTTTTGCTCAAGCCAAGGCGCAAGATAGGTTTGCTTAATCTGCTTCAATCCACCAATTGTTAAAAATATTAGTACACCAAGCAAGACGAGATAGATTGTACCACCGGCAAAAATGTTGTAGAAGAGATTCTGATCCAAGTTAAACCATAGATAGATAGCCATAACAATACTTGCGATCAACGGCTTCCAAATAGACCGGAAAATCGTAATATCTGGGAAGAAACGTACAATCGGTAAATAGTGCTGCAACGCATCCACAATTCGGACTGCTAAAACAGCAATGGCGGCGCCAATAAGGTTAAATTGCACAATCATGATTGGTGATATGATGATGGTTGCCATCACATCAATAATTAAGATACGCAACGTTTTCTTTTCCTGCATACTGACAATAAGCGTGGCCCCTAACACCCTTGTCATGGTGCGCAAAATAAGCGTCCAAATCATGATCTTTAACAATATGCTGGACCCAGCGAATTTGTCTTCGCCATAAAGCATCATCAG
>JAUKWC010009329.1:0-20090 GCA_032356245.1 Endocladia muricata | reverse complement strand
TACATACTTGTTCGGTGGTCAGTTGGCCTCATATGAGGCAAAACTCAATGTCCAATAGACACTAGTCATGATAACTACTAATCAACAAAGTACAAATGTAGCTGTAATGTAGCCGAGTCTCTTCAAGTTGCCCTCACTATTCATGCGTGGAGCACCTGAAACAATTCGGTGCGTGCTTCCAATTTATTTGGGACAATAACAATCTGCCAGGACTGCGCCAAGCAAGAGTCTACAGAGCAGTCTTATCTTGCTTCAGATTTTTGTAAGATGAGACTCTGTGAACATTCTTGAGCAGCACTTAACGTACGTTGATTCTGTAAGTTTCAGTTCCTGGCTGATCAGAAAATCCACACGTTTCTCGCTCTCAAAGAAACGTCAACTGCTGTTCCAAATTGTCCAGTACTCGCAGCTGCCATTAAACTCGACTCAGACTTACGAGAGGAATGCCCATACCAGTATAGCCTACAATCAATACATCAACTAGGATACTGCCGGTACAGCCATGCGCTTCGGATCCTAGAGTTTGTTCTGGTGATCCTGACAATTTTCTTTATACATCTTTGAACCATTTTTCGCATGAACGGCCCATGTCCGAGGTATGTTTGACTCCTCTGTAAGAACGACGGACGGGTGGCCGATTGGACAAGTTTCGAGACAGAAGTTCTGGTGAGTTCGGACTGTATGCAGTAGTGTTCACTTCAATAACAGCTGCCCGTATGGTTATGTGCTGTGTCACTGCCAGGTTTAAAGAGACAATGCATATGCAATTCGTTGTCAAAAATTAGCAGAGTAGGTAGACTGCCCGGTTGAGACCAGAACATGCGTAACGTATGTCGTCGCGATCGTCGTGATCTCTCGAGATGGTATCCGAAAAAACGGGTCAAAATCAGGCAGCGGGAAATGTCAACTAAAGGCAGCTAAAACAATATTGCAAGACCTGCACATTATTTCAGTTTCTTTGCAAACTACAGGCAGGAATTTCGGCGAGTCGTTTCTCAACTTCGCGAGACTTGGCCAAGAGGGGTTCAGTCGGACGTTGAAATAGATATAGCGGATTCAAACCCCCAATCACCAGGTCTGTACCAATGCACACGTGCCCCCGGTATTTTTGACCTAATTCCTTATTTATTCCGAGAAAGCGTTGCAGAAAGTACAATTTCCCGCCTTGAATTGAAACCGAATATGAGAACGGTTTTACTTAAAACCTGCCAGGCGACGATGGAATCGGTGCGAAATCAACTGCGATGAAGACTCAGCACGACTTTCTCCTCCGTCTGGTACTCTTGGCAATTCCTTGCACGTATCATTATATCGCGACACGCCGCTTGCTTGCATCCGAAGAGAACGACCTTGAGGGCATGTTGCAATCGCCTACGGACATCCCACACCGCGTCCCACAGCCTTTTCTGCATGGCAGGATGATATATTTAACCTGTAGACTACAGATCACCGCAAATGCTCACCTCTTCGCACACTACAATTTGTGAAAGTATTAACGGAAGCTCTTCCACAGTGAGATCAGAATCGGACGCCCGCTCCAGACCTGGTTCACAAGGAGTAGCATGATGCTCAGTCCTACGGCGGCGTGCACAATTCTCATCTTTGGCGCCTCCTTCAACCACGGTACCAACGCCACATTTATAGACGCTGCAAGCAGGACAGCCAATCCACCGTACAAATGAGGTCCTGGGAACAGTCGGCCAGCACGCAGAAACGTGTTAGCCATCCCCTCCAAGCAGAAAAATGTTGTCAGGAATACAAGCGCTGCGGAAAGCTTGTGGTGCGTTTTGTTTTCACGAGAGATGCCTGACAAGAGACCAGTACCCTCATGGCTCCCGCTGGAGAGCCTTTGGGTCCGTACTTGAATCCCTAAAATCCAGGTTCCCACCCACAGAACAACGATTATTGACATGGCTACAGGATGGATGAGCGAGCCATAAAGACCTGTGAACTTTAGAGCCATTGTCAGGAAACGCGTTTGAATTGTGCACTTTTGGACGACGCAGAGAGTCTTTGGAGCTATTGCTGAAAAGAAAGTCTCCCGAAGAGTGTCTGTGCAGATCCCCGGCCCTCAGAATCGGTGCGGTCGAGGCTGTGCAATAACCGTTGTACAAGTCACTACAGGCTATTGTCAAAAATACAAACACCGAGCCAAGCGGACTGTTTGTTCTCCAGCAAAAAAACCGTTTTAGTGAAAGACAAGCCGAAAGATCCATTTCCCGCGAGATTGTTGTGGGGAGTTTTGCTGGAATGTGCTTGTCTCTAACTTCCGCAGTACGGCCGTGTACTAATTTTAAAATTACAACACGACTACATACTGTACTTTCTGAATCTCCGTATAGCACACCGATCTGATTCTGCTCGAAACCAATACTTCATTTATTTCGAGTCTAGGTTTGGGATCGATGCGATCCCGAGAGGCACGTCTTTCCCAAATCCCACCTAACTGGCGCCCAATCAATGAAGGGAGGAGAAAGCGGACTGCATCATTTGAAAATACTACTGCTGCAGCTGAAAGTGCACCACGTGGAACCGTACCAAACGTTTAGTGTACAATTAACCACCACACTCACACACAGCATCTACGCCGCAGACGATATCATTGCTCGCAAGTATGTACGACCTGAATCTGTCGCATGAGGAGTTCTTCATGCAAACCGATCGTTCTTCTGGAAAGCGATGCCTTATTAGCCCAGACTCGGACAACCGCACAACATTATTCTCATATCCGTCTGAGCACTTGAGAATATCTCCCGCACCTCCTCAAGAAATGGACTATCTAAACCGTAAACTGATAGTAGATAGATCTTTCATGTATCTTCTTCTTCTTGAACTGATGGTGCCGTTTTGAATCATGACAGCATTCTAGGTACAAAGACCGCAGCCAGACCCCTACATACCATGGCATCGAGCACAATTTTTCGGTACTTCTCCACGGTAAAGTGCAGATACGTGTTCTGCCACTGTTTTTCCCACCCCCGTAGCAAGGTCAAAGCCAGCAGAAACGGCTGGCGCAAAGTGCACACCTGCGAGTAGGCGCGAGTTCCCGCAGCTTTTTGCAGCCTCGTCTAGTGAATTAAATTTTACCGTGATTGGTACATCCACTGGTGAATTCGGGACAACGAATGGTTGAATAGTAGCCTCAAATGGAGGCAATGTTTTGTTTCCAGAAACTTCCTCGAGTAGTATACTCAACGTTTCTGCTGCCGATGAGCAGATAACAGCCGATGCGGAAGGAAACTCAGAATGCGGTTGAATCGGAACGACAGGTTCCCATTCCTCGGCTTTCACAGTTCCTACCCCCTTCCCAAACCCTTTGTACGCTTGGACTGTTTCGCCAGTCAAAAGGTGTCGGATGAGAGAGGGTGGTCGAACCAGGTCATGTCGCAACTTCTCCTTCCATGCCAATATATTTGCGTCATACTGAGCCATTATGTCGCCCAGGAAAATACGCGTGGCATCTTTCCTGTTGACCTGAAACAAAAGTGTGTAATATACAGCAAATGTTCCCAGTGAGAAAAACTTGTCTTCCCAGTAGAAGGATAGGAAAACACCGTTTGTGGTTAGATTTGCAGAGATAGAGAAGAGAGAATCAATCAGCTGAAGAGCAACTTTCTTGTCCTCCTCACGAACGTCTCCAATGTTGTTTTTCATCGCATAAGGGGCATCCACCTGTTTCCTGGACAGCTCTTCTCTCGACATGGTCAGCGGAGTCACTTGAAATCCAATCTGCGGCACTATGTGCACTTGACTACCAAAGTTACCTCGCCCGTCGAGAGGAACAGTCAGAGGCTGCCAGCGCAACGGACGAACTAATTTCTCCGGGGTCAGGAACGCCGGGTTTTGCGGAAGATACTCTACAGAGTTCTCAAATCGTTGACGGAAATGAGTTTTCGTCCTATCTCCCTGGGAATTCCAGCCATCATTGCTAAAGTAGGAAACCAGTCGAGCCGCGATGGTGTTTGCCCAACCTATGCGAGTACTTGCATCCGTTGAAGTATCTAAGGGCGAAAGACCAGCGGAAATAAGAAACTGTCCGTATTCACGAGCTTCAATTGGAAACTCGCTCGCTAAAAGCCTGTAATTCATGTACGAGAAGATTACGATGAAGGCTTCTTGAGAGCAGAGTTCTGGTGATATTTCATCCTTTGTTCCAAAAAAGGACAACACCACTGGATCGCAGGCTGCAGTGATCTCATGGAACGTTACAGTAACTACCAACGTGTATCGGGTGGCTAGTGGAGTCTGATATTTGGACAGCGACGGCGGGAAGAGTTTCAGCGATGCTTCGTTCGGGACGGCTAGAGAAGGAGTCAGAATTTCGACCAGTGTCTGGGCTGTTGGAGTCGGAATTTGGCCATATGCAGGCTGCCAAAGCGATACTCCAAGAAACAAGACAGGCCAAATGAATATGCGGTACATCGCAACTTTGATGACCGTCGCAAAGAAATGTTCGACGGCGATAAAGGAAGGGTGGTACGATTGCTGGTACGATGTCGATCTCGTTACTCTGTTTCCTTCAGTGAGGTCTGAACGCGATGCTTTGAGGATGCTGTAAAAGCAGCATATAAAATATCTCCTTCCAGTAAAATAGGCAGAGCACCATAAAAATCACTTCCACCACTAACCTCATTCTGGCTCTGTAACAGCTTCGAAAGTAGCTTCGAGTCCTGTTTCGTGGACCAACCTGCAAAAAGAATCGTCTACAGTAGATCCAAGGAAAAAAAAGAGTAAATGGAAGGGATCATTTTGGTGCCGAATCACCAAATGCAGACCTTCCTTGTTATCATTGATTACTGGACGGTTACAGGGCGATGAACTCTCAACTCAACCAACCATTCGTACTATCGTTATCAAGACTATTCCGAGTCCATCTCTTATAGAAAGTCATTCGTTCTTGAGTCTTAAGCCACGACACAGTGTGACTATAATTTGTAATGGCGAAAATTGGAACGCTGCGTTTACTGTTTATGATCAGAATTTTCACCAGCGCCGACAGGGAGCGGATAATCTGGAGTGATTGTTTGTCTACTTTCACCAATCCCACGGGGATACACGAATAATATTCCGTTTATATTTACATCAAAGCAAATTACTCAGCCTGAGCATTGTTTATACTTGATATGATAACCCTGCTCCTCATGTTAGTTTATCCTGATGGCCACTCAAACGAGAACGAAATAACTTATTTGACATATGATTGATAATGTGGATACTACATCCAAACTCCAGCTGAGTTGTTCTCAGGACCCGGATCCCTCCATTGTCGATAATGTTTGGACTCAGGGAGCTGGTACGGGTGAGAATGGTACATTCCGACAGGCTACACGTAGGCACCTTTGTTGACCTTCGATAGTGACAAAAACACATAACACCTCCTTCTAGTGGCATATAATTCATGTAAACTATCGACTGTGCATCCGATAATTCCTGGTATGTGTTCGATCTTATCGACCAACACTAACATGTTTGTGGGTTCCTCAGCATTCTTGCAGTTTTTCACAACCTAGGGTTGCGCCCACAGTGCGCTACAGATCTTCCCCATAGCCTCGTGTTGCGCGGCGCTTAAAGCGAGTACTTCACCAGTGGTACTAGGCGTCTCACAATCTAAGTTTCACAAACACGATATTCCTCAGGTTGATAGTTTAAGGAGGCTGGGGCATTTCAGTTTTAGTGAGGTTACGAGGTGCTTCTGAACACCAAATTATTTCTTTATTTCCTGCAAAATAAAATAAAACAGATGATTGGACAGGACACGTTCGCACGGAGTTTTTAGATACGAAAAGAATGCATATATCTTTGCGGCCAAGTCATGTGGTGTTGTCTGGCAATAATGCATTGCCCGCTGCAGTGGCTATTGAACATTGCGTTTTGCCTTATATGAGGACAACTGACCATCCAGATGATACATAAAAGATATATAATAGGTCTGATGAGTATGCTAGCGGTATGACCTGTAGTTTACTTTACCCCTTACTATGATACCAAAATGCAAACTTGCAAACTCCTATTCACTAAAAATCTGATTGCGCGATAAGTCCTTCCAGGTTTTTCTACAGCTCCACCCTGTCCGAATGGAGCACTCCAACAGCTAAAACTAGATACCAAGAACAGTTAAAATATATACCTCAATGACCATTTAATATCGTCGTGAGATATGACCTCACGTGAGGTCAAGCTTGTCATCAAAGGAGGCCAACTGACCGAGGGGAAAGTTTGTACATTTTCTTATGCGTATGGTAACGATGCTAGTGTCTATTGGACATATGGCCTCATATGAAGTCAACTTTCGCGGAGAAATTAAACGGTGGAGAAGACATACACTTCCCGTGTTCTTGGTAACTACTCGAAGCTCTTGGGAGTGAGTACTCTGGACAGGGTGGAGCTGTAGAAGAACTCAGTGGACTTTTTGCACAGTGAGAGGGTTTTAGTGCAACGGAGCTTGTAACCCTCCATTTTGATCCCGCTGGTGTGAGTGAGATATATTACACGTACAACAACTAGCATACTCATCATACGTATTATATATTTTACATACTTCCTAGATAGACAGTTGGCCTCACATGAGGCCAAGCTTAACCTCATATGAGGCAAAATCCAATGTCCGGTAGACACTAGTTCTGCCACGTGTATGTTCCCTCACCATATTCTATAATATCGAAATGCAGGGTTACAAACTTCGTCGCACTTCAACCGCAACTACGTGAAAAATCCGTCGAACTAGGATACAGCTCCATCGTGCGCGGAGAGAAAACTCCACAAGCTTCAAGTAGATACAAAGAATAGGCAAAATGGATGCCTCGTTGACGCGTTACTACTGTATCAGCTCGAAATTTGACCTCATACAAAGCAATCTAGCCTCATACAGTTCGAGGCAAAATGTCCGATAGACCACATTACCAGCAATATGAACCCTCTTTGCAGGCTAATAACACAGAAATTTTTATCCTGCACAATCAGGTGTGTTTTCAAGTAGTTCGCAAGCACTTTCCACCCCCTCCTATCCCCAAACCCTAATCCCCTAATCCTTTAGAAAACCTCTATTTTCCCAATCCCTATTCCCCGAACCCCCCAACCCAAATCTATTGACCTCAAATACAGGGTTCACAAATGAATCCTCCAAAAGGGTTCACATTCCAAAAATAGGGTTCATTTTGCACAACAGTGTACCATTATCGTCAAACCCGCTCACATACCTGCACGACGCGGTGCGTGTCGAGCAGTATCAAGCTAACATGCGACGGTCTCCGACGACAAATGTTGTAATGCATTTCATTTAACTGAATGTCAGCGAGTACCGAGCTACTAAAAGATTCAGCTGAGCAAATACGCAGGTACTGTACTCTGTGTTAATCGATAAATTGGACATCCCAAATAAACCTCTGGATTCCAAACCGTACGCGTGTTACGTGCTGACAGTGCGATAGATAACGTTATGGTCCAAATAATACTAGTGCACGGGATTACGCAGTGACACTTCAAGGAAGATCGGCAGGATACGGGGTGTGGCAAGGGTTCTGAGAGAGATGAGGACCCCACTGGTAAGAGGGGAATATCTTAGCAGAACTCATACCCCTGCTAGTCTGACGCCTACGAGATTATGTTCGAGTATCACAAACCTTAATTTTGAACCCTTCAATCTGAGTTAAATGAATAGAGGAAACAAGACGATTCTAGTCATTTGAATTAGTAGTGAGTTTCCAGCCTTCATGTACTGTACTACTGCTATACCGTTGTGAAAAATGAACCCTGTTTTTGGAATGTAAACCCTCCTGGAGGGTTCATTCTCAACCCTATATTCTGAGGTCAATGAATTAGGGTTAGGGGGATAGAGATTCGGAGTCATGATTGATTTAAAGGGTTGGTGGTTCGGGGGTTAGGGATAGGGGGAATGGAAAATACTTGCGGACTACTAGAAAAATCAACTGATTGTACATGGTGCACTTTTTTTACTGTTATCAGCCCACATAGAGGGGTTCATTTTGCTGGTAATGATGATCAAACCACAACCAGACCTAGCCTGTAGACGCACCTTATCTGCTGGGTATTGACTGGTCCTTGAAACTATGTGCAATATGGAAAATCATTCAATAAATTTCGTACAGTTGATTAGATACTGTACGTAATACTGTATTACTAGAAAGATGAACCCTCTCTGCAGGCTAAAACTCTATCCTGCACAATTAGATTTTTTTTCAATTTTTTACGCAAGAACTTTCCACTCCATCTGTCCCCAACCCGTCCAGCCCCTAATCCTTTGAGAAAGAACGTAATCCCCCATTTCGTATGCCCCGAAGCCCGTAACCCTAGCAAGCCCATTGACATCCGAATGCCGGGTTCAGAAGTGAACCCTCCTCATGCCTTCACTCTCCAAGACAAGGTTCATGTTACACGATAATATACCATTACGATTTGTACTCTTACCTCCTCCATTCTCCGAAGCAACACTAGCTGAAATCGCTATTATGCATGGTTATCTAGCTAGGAGACAGATGAGCTGTATCAGGCGTACCATTTTATGGCAATATGTTCTGCAGAACAAAAGTCACGCAAGTCAGAAGCAGAGCAGCCTGATCTGGCAGGTTCCAACCAACCCCGAGCAAACTCAAGTTGGGATAATGCTAGCCACTTAGACCCAGCAGCTTATTTCTCATTCCACGATAGATCTCAAAGCAACGTTTAGGCTTGGGACGTTGCTATTTACCCTTGGTAAGGCTCTCAAGAATACCATCACCGGGACACCCAGGTATGTATCGGAAGCGCATATGTACGTGAGGACAGAAGCGAATAGATATCCGAGATTTAAACACTCTCGGGGTAGTAGAGTTGACGACGTTCTAATTTACTACCAATAGATACCACTCATGACATCTCCAACATTTGTTGGGGGGCCTAGCTACTAGGCCCTGCATAAGTCTGTGGGGTTTCAGCGACTTTTTCCTCAAGAGTTGCGACGAGCTCGTAGTCGACATGTGAATATCCATAACTCCGAACAGAATCCTCGATCGTGTTAAGTCTTGCCATTTTACATTCGTTTGGACAAGAAGTTGCAGCAAAGAACATTGGCATGGTCGTTTGAAATATCGGCAAGCTCGTTTCGCTACCCATACCCATGCTTGGTGTCTTCACAACTGTCTCCAGCTGCCATCAAAATGACTGCTGAAGCTGAGGGGAACAATTGATATGGTCTAAATTTTGACCACTGATTCTCGCTGCGAAGCTAGCACATGTCCAATGGATCTTCAAATGTCTTGCAAGAAAACGAACTGTGGTGGATGGACAGACCTGATCACGTCCTAACTTCTCCTTCGTAGCTACTGAGAAGCGTCATACTGTGCCAAACAGTAATCGACGAACATCTTCTGATGTTGTATATTTCCAAGCACTAAAGCCGACGCATGAATTAGTCCCCCAAACTTTCGCTAGAATCCCGGACCTACTTTCACGCCCATGTTCTCGACAAGTATCCATATTGGTCAGGATTTCTGAAGACTCTAACAAGATTCGATGAGATTCAAGACTCATTTCAAATGAGCATCTTCCACTACACCTTTCGGGGGTCTTCCATCTCGAATGTAGGTTGCATAGACGTGCACCCTCTACAGATGTTCACGAGGTATAGTCGAATGATAAACTATAAACGCAGCTTGCGGGGAGATATTTATTTAGCTTCGAAATTCTCCGAAGATACCAACCGGACCACCACGCAACTACCACTGCGACCACCGATTTAGAATGGCTCTGAATACGCAAGCTTGTTTATGCGGAGTGCGATCTGCTTCATATGTAGTCGGCTGTCGGAAAATCATCCCAGGTTGCATCGCCGTGCGAGTAGCAACCGTGTGATTTAATGTTGGCAGTGCAACAGTCGCTAATTTTTGTTCGCCTACTGGACAACGGTCTCTCGTCAGTTTGACTGCCTGAAAGGTTGAAGCCCAACTAACGAGAGCAGCCATACTCTAGATCTTCGCACTGAAGCTCGCAATCGATCAGCGCTTGGGAGATATAAGATATTACAATGTTCTGATTATCTGTAGAACAAACAGCTGCGCTAGTTTCATTCTTTACTGCGACGAATGACCAAACCACGCTATAATATGCGGCAAAAATCTTAGGTCCAGACGCATTTTGAATGAATTTGTCACAGATAGCAGTCCGAATGTGGTGTGTTAGAATGCAAGGAGGATATGGCGCTCGTAACGTGTTGTCTGCCAGCAGGAAATTCGAAATCCAAGTCTCCACTAGTGAATGGACTTGGGAGATTATGGGTTGCAATGAAACCAGACTTCCCGCCATACGTGCGAAGAATCCTAAAGCGAAAAAGTTCGGGCGTTTTTAATAGGGAAGAGGATGAGATACGAAGACGTTGCTGAGACATGAGGAACTTGAACAGCTTAGGAAATCTTTGGATGCATTGAGCGATTTTTGAATGTGAAAGTGTCGTCGAATCCACACTCTACTTGTCCGGCAAATCCAGGAAACTTTGACGTCCACGTTCTGGTTCAAAATGAAAAATATACGCTTCCTCGTAAGCTGCAGCTCTTGTACAACATATCTCATTCTTTTAAGAAGAGGCTGGAGAGGACGAGTGGTAGCTCATTCCTTCGGTAACATATAACGCACCCTAACAAGTGAAGTGGCAGCTGTTACGTGGGATGCATAGTTACCATGCGGAGGTCAGTCTAAGTCGGGATTGAATCAGCTTCTATTTTGAATTCAGATCGAAACCCAGGCATGTGCAAGACAGCCATTTATAACCGCACTGTCCGCAGACGCTAGAAACAGGTTGTCGAAATGTTCAAGGAAGGAACTGAGTCTGGCATGGTTTGAGTTTCATTCTGAGGTCTCTGAATGCTTACGTGCATGATATATGACCTGTCGTGCCAAGAGGGTCCCATCTACAATCCTTGGCAAGTTGACAGCTTGGAAATAGATAAATCATCTTGGATACAGGCACAAAGTAGTACGGCATCTGAAATATTCATTTCACTTTCATGCGCATAAAGTGCCTTCAACAAAACCGGTGTTCCGCTTATGGGGCTGGGAAAATAGCTTAGGAGCACAAACCGCCATATTTTAACGTTGGTCTTGCATGACAATAGTAGGTTTCCAAAGCATGTGCCTAAATCACCCAGTTCGGAGGAAGGTGAGTTTGATGTCACGACAACTTGGGCATCTTCCTTTTGTCTATCGTGGGAAGCCTCATACAGTACACAGATATTCAGCTGTTCGAAATTGTCCCGAATTATGATAAACGAGAACTTACTGTTACATCGGTGAGGATGCAGGATAATACATATGGTACAGTATTGGAAAATCAACGAAGAACTTTTTAGTGCTCAAAAAGTGCAGGTAGTAGCCAGACACGACCAGGCATCTGGAGTTCTCCTCGAGCCCGGAACAATGAGCTTGTCTAGCATTCATGCATGTGCTTGAACGGAAGACCGGAACGGCAGAAGCTTAAGATGGGTTCCCAATGAGCTGTATACAGCTAACGACGAACCGCCCTCCTTGTCAGGAACCAGGCAAAGTAAAAGAAGATTATGTTTAGAGTCAAAAATGCGTTATATTGTACAGACACCAAGTGTACCGCCGAATAAACAGTATCTTCTTTCCCGAGTAGTGCCTATCGGGCACTTAGCCTCAAATGCTGCCAACTTTCGCGTAGATATTGATGGGTCAAGGAGGCGTCCTCTTTCGCTGTTCTCAGTATCTACTTTATAAAGCCCTTTGAGTACTCTATCTGGATAGGATGAAGCTGTAGAAAAACTCGGCGAGCTTATAGCGCAGTCAAGAGTCAAACAGTTTTAGTGCAACGGGGTTTGTAACCCCTCGATTTTGATATCATAGAAAATGGTGAGGTAAATTACACGTACCACAACTAGTACATTCATCATACGTATTATGTAATTTCCATACTTTCTCGATGGTCAGTTGGCCTCCTATGAGGCAAAATCCAGAGTCCAATAGACACGAGGTAGAGTATGTTGGTTGCATGCTCGGGAACCATTTGTAGTGCACCAGCGTTTGCTGCAATTTCTTGCTAATATTTGGGTGGGCTTGCGAAAACCCGCATTTTCAGCACTTGGCAAGATTTGGCTGCAATTGTTTGCGTAGCAGAATTCATAGGAAACTGCACAATTGCTACTACAGTACATTTTATTCCGCTTTTGTCTCAGAAAGACTGAAAATTAGTCGATACTATCGCCTTCCATGTGTGCGAAGTTCTGTCTGGGATGTGCAGTGGAACCACTTTGAACAGAAAACCGCCTAGTAACCTTACCGCTCGCAAGTCTGCGTACTGTGCCTTCTGCACAGTCTATTCTGCTACTCTCTTTATTGGTGGTACATTCACAGGTGGGCGAGTGGAAACTAAATTAAAGTTCTACTAAGACAACAAAAGCCGAAAACGAAGATGCAAAACAATTGAACTCCTAATAACTCTGCAGGTGTAGCACAGCATCAGATGTGTGATGATGGAGAATGCACCCTCCGAGATTGCCACTGCCAGTCAAACTACCTGCTGGCTACAAGAGTAGATGCATCTGTAGCTAAAGTAGGCCCCGTCAAAAGTCGAGAATCGGCTAGTCGAAACATCCACATTTCTCTTTCGGAAGTCCCAATGTACAATCTTCACGCTCATGTTTGGTGAACTTGGCACGCACAAGCGATAATGTACAAAGTTTGGTAAAATACCAGTTTGCCCCATCGCCTAGACTGCATAAGTGAACAGGTTTCAACCGCCTCCCCACAGTTCCATACTGTCCCACAGTACAGGACAGGGCAGTATTAGGTACACAGATCGCCTAAAGGATGCCTCTAAAGCGGGTGACGACCACTAACCCAAAGACCCATGTTCCGCCCACAAGAACAACCTGACCGACACACCTTTTTGCTGTTGCCTCGTATATGCAATTCTTTACAAACCTTCCACGCAAGATGGCTACTCGCGAAGATGGAAAAATGTCCAGACCTAGAAGTATCACTACTGTACGCCAAAAAAAATCAGTAGTTAGATGTCATATTCCGTCTACAACTCATCATGTTCCTCATCGACATCATCCCCATCATCGCCTTCAGCACCCGGCGCGCCGGCCTGTCCTGCCCCCAGCTTACCCATAAGCGGGTCTACAATTTCCTTCAGATCCTTCAACCGTGCCTCCACATCATCCACATCAGCCTCCTCCGCATCATTGTCCAACCACTCCTGGGCTTCCTTGACAGCCGACTCCATCGACTCAATCTCCTCTTCGGAAAGCTTACCACCAATCTTTTCCTTGTCTTCCAATGCACCCTTCACTGAAAACACCAAATTTTCTACATTGTTCTTGGCCTCCACCTTCTTCTTCAGTTTCTCATCCTCTTCCTTCATTTCCTCCGCTTCTTGAACCATACGTTCAATTTCTTCCTCAGACAAACGACCCTTGTCGTTGGTAATCGTGATACTCTCCTTATTGGAGGCACCCTGCTCCTCGGCAGATACACTCAGAATGCCATCCGCGTTCACGTCGAAAGTGACCACGACTTGAGGCTCACCTCGGCGCGCCTTTCGGATACCGCCCAAGTCGAACTTGCCAAGCATATGGCAATCTTTGGTCATGGTCCTTTCACCCTCAAACACCTGAATACTCACAACTTGCTGATTGTCCTGATACGTCGTAAAAGTTTGACTTTTGCTTGCTGGCACTTTAGAGTTGCGGGGGATGATTTTGCTCATGACACCGCCAACCGTCTCGATACCGAGTGACAGCGGAGCAACATCCACAAGCACAATATTGTCCGTAGCCTCGCCTCCGTCACCAGACAGGATGCCTGCTTGCACGGCCGCACCGTACGCAACGGCCTCGTCAGGGTTGATGCCCTTGCTAGGCGCCTTGCCATTGAAGAAGTCGCTCACCAACTGCTGCACCTTCGGGATCCGAGTTGACCCACCCACAAGAACAACCTCATGAACCTCACCCTTCGACAGACCCGAATCCTTGAGTACCTTTTCGACCGGCTTGAGAGTGCGGCGGAAGAGATCGGAGTTTAGCTCCTCAAACCTCGCACGGGTCAGGGTCTCGGAAAAGTCCTGGCCGTCGAACAATGATTCAATCTCAATGCGGACCTGCGTCTGCGACGACAGGGCGCGCTTGGCCTTCTCGCACTCACGACGGAGCTTGGCAAGGGCACGCTTGTCCTTGCTAAGATCCTTCGAGTACTTGCGCTTGAACAGCTTCATCATGTAATCCATGACACGCTGATCAAAGTCCTCACCACCCAAATGAGTATCACCATTCGTCGAGAGCACCTCAAAGACACCGTCATCGATGGTGAGAAGAGTGACATCAAAAGTACCACCTCCCAAATCGAAGACAAGAATATTCTTCTCGCCCTTCTTGTTCAACCCGTACGCGATGGCAGCAGCTGTAGGTTCGTTGATGATGCGCATGACGTTGAGACCGGCAATAGTCCCGGCATCTTTGGTCGCCTGCCTCTGCGCATCATTAAAGTAGGCTGGCACAGTGACGACAGCGTTCTTTACCTCCTTGCCCAAATACTCCTCGGCCGTCTTCTTCATCTTGCCAAGCACCATGGCGGAGATCTGCTCTGGGGAAAACGACTTCTTCTCGTCCTTGATATCAACAGAGATCATGGGCTTGTCGCCCTGGCTCACAATCTCAAACGGCAGCAGTTTCTTGTCTCTCTGCACCGTCGTATCGGTGTACTTTCTGCCAATGAATCTCTTAACGTCAAAAATAGTATTGACCGGGTTCATCGCAGCTTGATTCTTTGCGGCATCGCCGATCAAGCGCTCATCTGAAGTGAAAGCAACATAGCTCGGCGTGATGCGGTTACCCTGGTCATTGGCAATGATTTCAACTTGACCATTCTGCATCACACCGACGCACGAGTACGTGGTACCCAAATCAATGCCGATAACCGTGCCGACATTCTCCTTGCTCTCTGCGGCGGCCAACGCGGAGCGGAAGACAAGAGCGAGAAGGCTGAGGGAAAGAGAGGCGCGACAAAGGCCTCGAACAAAGGTGACCATCGTGAAGGAGAGATGATGGGGCAAAAATTAGAAGAGAACAGCAAAGTCAAGAGTTGGCCGAGTGGGATGAATGGCGGTAGAGAACACGATTTGGAAGAGTCAGCACGGGGCAGTTTTTCGAGTCTGGATCGCCGACGACAACCACTCTGGGCGATAGTCACACTAAAGATACCCGCCACAGGGACGAAAAACCGGTGGAGAAAATCGAGGAGAAGGGAGGGGGAGATGGGAATGTCTTATGAAGTACTGACTCAACGTTTCGCGCAGAGCATGGCAGCGACATTATATACATTGCTCCCTCCCCCCCCATTTTGCCACCTGCTGAGGTGAACTGCGAATGATCTGAGCAATTCGGCAGTGCGCATTGTCAGCCGTATCCCCTCTCCTCTAGTCGATTGGCCCACATGCGCAGTTGACTGCTTGTTGTCAATCATTACCCGTCACATTGACTGACCTTGGGCCCTGCCATTGGCTCATCTGGAAATACGAGAGACTTCCAACCGCCGGATCCACGTCGCGGCATGCTTGCCGGCTCGGCAACGCCCACTGTAATGCACTGAGCTGGCCCCTACGTGGAGGTGCTTTACAGGGGACGTCTAGAAACATGTAGAACAGAAGAGTAGGGGGTTGTAAACACAGTGATGACTGAATTCAGTCGTTTCTCGTTTTTGTTTTCGGGGAGGGCAGCCAATAGCGACAAACCTTGCAAACAATTTGCACTCATTCGTCGCCACATGCACATTCTACAGTACACTCGAGCAACAAGTCGTACAGCACAACACACCTGCAATGCTATTACTCGCACCATGCAATCCTTTCACCCCACCCTTTACACTCCTATTTTCCTCTCACCCGTCTCCTCCGTACACAGCGGTAGGGGTCAGGCCGTAGCCGCCGTTCTTCGTTTGTGAGACAAGGCTGCGCACCCTCCAGCCCCCCTACCGCTATCCTCCCCTTCTCTGTGCATGACGATCGACATGCGTGCAGCGGTTAGGAACGGTGGGTGTTAGCATTGCGCTTGAAAGCAGTCTTGCCCGTGTCATTACGGGCACATGCGAATGCTGCTGGTCAGTCGGTTTGCAAAACTGGGGGTATGGGGGGGTTGGAGGAGGAGCTGTAGGGATGAGCTGGTAGGTGACGTAAAGAGGTGTGGAGGTATGCTAAGGCAGGACGTGAGCGTAGTGCAGTAAGTAAGCGGCGGATGGATGGTGCGGGAGGGGGGGGGGAGGGGGAGGAAGTATTGCCGGTGTGGAGAGTAGGCGGGCCGGCGGGGCGTTACGGTGTGCGGGCGAGAGTGTGGTAGCGGTAGGTAGCAAAGCTGTCGCCGTTGCTAGTGCTGCGGGCGTTGGGATGCTGGTTGAGGTTGGGACTCGGGCTATGACATCATGTCGACGGCTACGACAAGAATCGAGGATGCCAACCTCCCTTCCGCATCACATTCCAAGTTTGGCCAATTCGCTGCACGTTCCCGTGCACGTACCAGTTTACATTGCAGACATCGCGAGCACACCTAATTCCCATCTGACATCCCCATCATTCTCCACCAAACGACAGACACGAAATCGGACCTAGTCTCCATCTCCCGCTATCTCCCTTCTTCGCCACCAACCCCACTCCCCGCTTTGCCTTTTCTCGTTGCACGCACCGCCACACTCCGCGTCACCTTTACCTTTCCTCCGGGCGTCTCATCTTGCCCCTTTACAGCCTTCGGCGCTTTTGGCGGCTTTCCCACTGCAGTTACTTTGCTTGTCTTCACCTTGCGTGCACTGCTCTTCTTCGCCTTTGCATCCATCTCATCACCTTCCTCATCATCCTCTTTTACCTTTTTAGCCGACCGCTTCACACCTCCCGCCTTCCCCTTCTCCTTTGGCATCGGCGTTGCGATGCGCGTCTCTCCACTACCAGTCGATACCTCGCTCTTCTTTGACGTAACCCGGGCAGAGCGTCTTGTTGGCGTCGGCAGGACTTCCTCCGGGTCCGGCGTGCGCCCGCGTGTAGACCGCCTCGGTGCAGGCGAAGCCGCGGACGCCGCCTTCCGACGCACCCGCTTATCTGCAGCAGCACCGTCTGTAAGCACTGAGTCAGCGTCCGACTCCGACACGTCTACCACGGATGGGGTTTCATCCAACTCCATCGCGTTATCCTCAGGCGCAGATTTCGTCGAGGCTTGCTTGGCAACGCGTCGCGATTTGGCGCGCGTCACCTTCTCCGTAGGACGGTCCGTGAGCACAGAGTCGACCTCGGATTCAGACGCGTCCACGTCGACAGGCATTGGCCTAGATTGAGTAGCGTTGCGGCGAGCTTTGGAGCGCGTGAGCTTTTCCGTGGAGCGATCTGTGAGCATCGAGTCGACCTCGGATTCGCATGCGTCCACGTCGATGGTTTCGAGCACGAGTTGGGTGGTGGCGCTGCGGGATTTGGAGCGGGTATGGTTTTTTGCAGGTTGGTCGGTGAGCACAGAATCAGCCTCGGATTCGGGGGCTGGCACGTCTGAGCCGCTCTCGTGCAAAGCTTTGACGGCGTTGCGCGTTCTAGCGCGAGTGACTTTGCCGGCGGGACGGTCAACAAGTCCGGAGTCCGCTTCGGACTCGGAGTTGTCCATGGCAGAGGACTCGCTTGTAGTCTTTGAAGCCAACGTTTTGGTCACTTTCGTGACAACCTGGGTTTTCGAACGTGTAGTCTTTCCGCCAGAACTATCAATCGCGACCGCCCTGACTTTTGATGCGGATTCCTCAACAACTACAACCGAATTTTCGGTGCGATTGTCGTCCTTGACAATGACTAAAGACTTTGCTTTGGATACGGCCTTCAAGGCTGCGGGAGCGACTGAGGCCTCCAAACTTGACTCATTCTCTACTTCGGCCTTCTTTGCCTTCGTGTCCGCTTTGTTGCTGTTGCTATCTTTCGTCCAGTTTTTACGCAGGACACTTGGAACGTCGTCAGATGCGGCACCAGGTTCGCCCTCGATGTAAATATCCGGCTTACTTCTTTCGGCTTTGCCGTGATGATCGGCAACATTGCCAGAAGCAGGGACGCTGTTGATTGACTTATTCATGTCCGCATTCTTCGCTCCCTTCGGTGACTTAACAGTCCCTGCAATCGCAGCCTTCTCCATACTTTTCCTTCGTTTCTTGGCCTTTTTACCCGAGCTGGCATCCTTCCCATCATCTACTGCGGTCTGTCCCCTCTTCTTGACTTTGCCTTCCTCACTCTTTCTCTTGCGGTCGGACCTCTTTTCCAAAACCACATCACTTTCGACATCAGCCGTCGAATCCGTCGCTTTGACACCCTTCGGCGACGCCTCCACATCCGCCTGTTTATCATTCTGGCCACTCGTCATCTTCTCATCGGTGTGCATGTCCATGCCAGCAGCCTGCCCACCACTTACAACCATTTCACCTCCCTTCTTATACATGACGGCCTCCGTCGGCAACGCCAGGTAGATAGGCAATGCTGGCGACTTGTTTGTCTTCAAACTCAAAGACTGAATGGCATCCCATCCCACTCTGTTGACTACCCCTTCGACAGCGGCCCTAACATTCTCCTCAACCCAGTTCCCTCCCCACTCGCCCTTGGCGACTTTCACGGCCGTACTCGTGCCCTGGCGCGGACAAAACGAGGCAGCACTCACGGCCTTGCGGATCCCCGCCGTGACGTTCTTCCGCATGTCCACAGGGAGCGGCATGCGCTTGGCATTCAGGAAGGCGTTGCCGAGCAGGGAGGGCATCATAGGGGCCACCCGGTTGTCGACCAGAAAGAGATCGTAGAGGCCAAGCAGTTCGCGGCGCGACTCATGGGTCTTATACCGCTTGCGTAGCTTATCCACGCCCAGCACGCGAGTCACACCACTGGAGCCGTGCTTCGCGAGATGATCTTTAACAAGACGCTGCGGGTCCTTGACAAAGAAACAGATTTCGTCTTCGCCCTCTTTGTACAACGCGTGCCGCAACGGTCTACACACACACATACACACACATGCACCCATATAATTGTCGCAACATACACAGACAATCAAACACTCAACAGTTAGTACACATCTCCCTCCCCCTCTCCTTCTCTCCATACGCCCATCCACTTCACTTCCCCCCTAAACCTCTCCAACCTCTTCCCCCCCCCCCCTCCCACAAACATCACCTCCCGTCGCGTTTTTACCCTTCACACAACGTACAATGCATACGGACGCAGTTTGGTCTTGAACGGAGCGTGCTTAAACGTGACGACTAGGGTCACAAACAGCTCGCGTTCGAGCAAGGCCGCGTCACGCCCCCTTTTCACCTCATTTTTTCCCGCAAAAGCCGCCGCATCAGCAAGGAGCGCGCGCACGGCTGAGGTGAGGGTCGGGGCTGATAGACGCGCACTCACGTCAAGGCGCGGCTTCTGAAAGGGAGGGGGCGCGGAGCAGGACTCGGGGAGCGTACGCTTGCGTGGCATCGTGGGAGTACAGAGAGAGAGAGAGAGAGAGGGAGAGAGGGAGAGAGAGAGAGAGAGGGAGGGAGCGAAGAGAGGGAGAGCGAAAGCGAAAGAGATGGTAGCAGAGAGAGAGAGCTCAGAGTAAAGAAAAAAGGGTTGTGTGGCGTAGGAGGGAAGGGGAAGCGGGTCGGCTGGGAGGCACAGAGGAGGCGTACATGAATAGCGAAAATGATTAGTGAAAAGTTACGCCGCCGCCGACGGAAAAGAAGAGGGCGTTTGCCGACCTGATCGCGTGCGGGTGTCTTACTGTTTGTGTGTATCTGTCCTGGTGTACAGTAAATGGGAGGAGGGAGCTCTGAGCGGGGAATTGGTCATGTATGCACGAGTGACTTTTTGTGGATATTTTTTTCACATAAACAACCTGATAGCGATTACTGTAATGTACACGTTGCATCGCTGGGAAGATCCGCGTCCTCTCCCACACACGTCTTGTCTCACAACCTCTCTCTATCCATCCCTTTCATAGTCCCATTCTCACTGTCTCACCGCCCTTGTCTCCAGCGTTTCCGCCTTCCCTCCCTTCCCCTCTACCTTCCCCCTCTCCCCTACTACTTTGTCCACCGACCCCATCACCGGCCCCCCCCGC